>JAIPMN010017454.1:0-10240 GCA_020650975.1 Apostichopus californicus
GCGGAATGATACTTCCGCCCCCATATTTTTCACTGGGGCGGCTGGCGCCCCCAGTCCCCCGGTTCCTACGCCCTTGCATGGGGATGTAACAGTAGTAGGCTATGTGTATAATTTTAGATTTGTGTCTAATTAGCGATCCTTACTATGTTGTTCTCATAACTTTGGGACAAGTTAAGGAGTGAGAAGGGGGATAGTATGATGCCGGTGCAGGTCATTATGTTACATGTTACAGTGACGTAAATATTACAAGTCACGTGACGTCTGCTCACCAAGCTCAGCTGAATCAGCCTCTTGAAACCCCCGTTCGATCTGAATCGTTCAGTTCGGTAGTAGCCATGGCTCCGACATTGTGGTCGACTTTGTATCTGTTTTGTATTCGTCTTTAATACACTTTTGCACGTATCGTTATAGGAGTCAGAGGGGCACTTTCTCATTCCACAACCACCACTCGTTATGCTATAAACCGATACACACCGGCCTTATCACTTAAATATATATGATATGTTAGTATGCCTATCAATACTATTATGGTGCACGTGACTCTATCAACCTACATCTGTACTTCTGTCCATCCATAATTTAGAACAAAAGTCTTTAGCAACCTCGGTTAAATCCTTTTAAGCAAACACATAACGTTATCATAACCTTTTTAAAAGAGCCCCTAAAATGTGTTTTTAAAACGTTAAATGTGGTGTTATAAAAACGTCTGCATAACGTTTTTTTATGAGATTTTAATGTTATATTAATGCTTTAACGAAAAAATGTTTTGAAATAATAGCCTGGAAGCGTTTTCGTGACATATTTATTACACCATAAATAACGTTATCAAAACAAAAGACGAAACGTTTTAATAACGTTTTAATAACGTTTTAAAAACGTTATTAAAACGTTGTTTTGATAACGTTATTTGTGGTGTAATAAATATGTCACGAAAACGTTTTCAGGCTATTATTTCAAAACATTTTTTCGTTAAAACATTAATATAACATTAATATAACATTAATATCTCATTAAAACGTTATGCCGAGGTTTTTATAACACGACATGTAACGTTATAAAAACATATTTTAGAGGCTCTTTTAAAAATGTTATGATAACGTTTTTTGTTTGCTCGGTGTACAGACTAAAAATAAATAATTAAAATAAAATATTTAAATTAACAAAGGTTTAAGATATTCAAAAGACAGTTCTTCATCAAAGGGGCACATTTTATTTGCCAGTAGGACACATTTGCTATGTTGGAAGAAAGTGGGAGGGGGGCACGTGCCCCGTGCCCCGTGCCCCTCCCCCCCCCCCGACTCCAACCCCTGCCTCCCACCCAGAGCCGTCTATATACGGCTCTACTCCGGCCACCCACTGTCCCCTTTTTCAGCCAACATTGCCTTTCGGAAACTAAGCAACAGAACGGAAGTAGTTACCCCACACAATAACATCATAGGTATGAAATAAAGAAAAAGTTACAGAGATTGATGTTTCTATTGGTTTTGTAACTAGGCGGTTTTGTTACAGAAAGTGGATACGTTGATAAACCTCGGTGACTAAGTTTTCACTGTGCTAAGACACAATAGCGAGTCACATGGTAAGTCAGCTGATAATAATAAAGTTGAACTCTTTGCAAAGTTTGGACACCACCGACCGAACAATAACAAACTTCTGATTTTTTATTAGATGTTTCCTGTCGCTTTACAATGGTGATACGGAGTGGGCGGACAGAACCATCTTGGTTTCCGTTCTTTTAACTTTCCTTCTTTGTATTCATTCAGTACGGATAAAGGTGCTAGAGAGGTCCTTATCATGTAAGTTTGATTAGGCTAACGCTAAGTTATACTAAGTTATAGCCTAGCTAGTTTAATAGTCTTTTGTAATTACATTAGGCCTATTTCAAAACTAGTAGTTCTAGTACTGTAGTAGTAGTAAGGTCATCTCATTTGTTTAGCATGGCTAAGGTTAGGCTGTTGGCAATCGCTAGTGTATTGAAACGTTGCACCATTTATACTTCGTGGTATCAAAGGTGTATATGAGAACTTACTCCAGAATAATTGAATTGTGTTCTGTTAGGCTATATAAAACACATACAATTGCAAAGATGAGGATTGTAGGTTTGTACACATGCGTGCTTGGTATATAATGCTTCGTCCTCAATTACAAATAGCCTACATGTAGGCCTAGGTTAGGGTTGTTTTTAGAACATGTAGTAAAATGAGTACTGCCAAGCAAATAGGACTAGAAAGTGTACATAGGCCTACAGACAGTGAGTTGATGTATAGTTTCTATAAGGTAATGGATCTTTGATTCTCATGCATGTAGGCCAGTTTTGTTAAACGAGTGTTTGATATCTATGTAGGTTCAAGGCACTTGTTGCACAAGACCTATTATTAAAGTATTATGTTACCTGTAATGGTTAATGTGTTCAAGGGAATGCACTTTCAGACAGTACTGGCACTGTACAGTATGTGTTACCCTGTGTTTTTGAACAAAACTATGAGCAACTTCACCTCTAATGTAACCTGGTAAGTAGAGATGATTGTAACCGGTTTAACATGCTGCAAGTCATACATTTCAAAGTCCATGGATTCAAGTAACTTCTTTTTGACTCTTGCAATACATGTCATGTTACTGCTTGAGAAAGCAGAAATTATTAATTGTCCATAAGAATTGGTAATATCAGTCATGTGATTCAATTTGCAAGATCAGGCTCGTTAAAGGGTGCATGTGAAGACTCGCGCAAAAAGAAACGTCTAATGCCGGTAATCTGACCTAGTTTCGAATGAGGTGTAACAGAAGTGTTAGACACCACAATCGATCCCAGAAATTACGCACACAGCTTGCTACCATCGGTAATTAGACACTAGTGTACAGTCAGTACAAATAGCTGCGGTCAATACCCACAGCACATTGTACAAACGATACAGCGATGGACATCTCAGGTCCAGCTAAAGATAACAAAGTATCACGTTTCATTACTGTCTGCATTTTGTAGCGACAAGCAGAAAACTTCACTTGCAAGCAACTGAAAGTTAACTTTTTTCAGAGTGCGGCACGCGGTTTGGGGCGAGTCTTCAATGCCTTTAAGAGAGACTGAAACTAACAATGTAATTAAGTAATTAGTAAGTGTACAGTAACATAGTGGAATGCCCAAGCCCGGTACTAGGAGGGGTGATGGGGGGGGGGAGGGGTTTGGCAAGTGCATGCATGGGTACAGGAAGAACGGCTGACGGCCAAACTCTGGACAGGACAACCTTAACTTCTTACTTAAACATCAACACAAATGAATAGAAACAACATGAGTTTTGGAGGCAGTACTTTCAATCTCAAATTAAATGTTTATAATAAAGGGAAAAAATTTAGATACGTTTTAGCTTGTAACGAAACAAACCTTAAGACAGCAGGCCTCCAAAACCACGGTAAATCCACCTAAACCCCTCCCTGAAATCCCAAACCAGGCTATAGCCCCTTACCCAACCAACAGAAGGAACCGTGACAGAACCGCCCAGGATACCTCAACTATACCACTGGTACAAAAGTAGCCCAGAACCCCAGCAATAAACATTTAACTAAGTAGTAAAGAAAACCCCCCTGCCGAATTTCCAACCCGGAGTCTTGTTGGGCGGCTGTCGTCATTGCTAGAACTTAAACAACTTACAGTACAGTAGAATAATATAAAGTTTACAGTAAACCGGTCGACCAAAGAAAACACACAAAAATAAATATCAAGAAAAAGTAGAGTGGTACGTCTCAACAAAACCAACATCTCAAGTGTCACATAAACTCAACAGAGAACCTAGGCCCAACCCCAGAAACATCCCCGGCATGAACACCTAACGAAATATTACGTAACAGAAGTGCTATGCAGAGTAACAACAAAGTAACAAACAGGGAGCTACGTTGAAACAGCACAGAATGCGAGGGCGCTCTGTGCATTACCATGCTCACATAACTTAGGAGGAGAATAATTGAAGGTTTTGCACCACAATTAATTGTTCCATTGATTTACACACTTAACTCGTCACTTTCAAGACCTGCCAAAGCATAGATAGAAATTTTCAACTGGTATATCCTACCCACCACATGATAGCTGAGATCTTGGCCTATTATGGCACTTGCAAACTTCCATATCATGACCGTTTAGATTTTGAGCTAGAAGAGGAGCAAGTTTAGCATACTGAACCCCCACCCTTCAATCTGCTCGCTCAGAGTAATATCCAAATTTAACCAAAGATTTTCTAAAATGGTTTATATCACCTTCGATCCTCCCTATGTTCTTACCATCTGTACTTTAAATTATGCTCTTTCATATTAAGGCAGAACAAACGATGACAGTAACTGATAACATGCAGCTTAACGTTAGGTACTTTTACCTCTTTTCTCTGACAGTTAACCTTTCGAGCGGATGAACACTACTCTAATTGTGGTGCAGTACCTTAACAGTATTAATTTATGTAGTGTGTTTGATAATAAACACAAAAGGGTTGAGGTGTTGGAAGGTATTGTCTGTATTTTGTATAGAAACTTTTAGAATATGTTGTTAGATTTTAACAATATTTACAAGGATTTAGTTGAAAAATTAGTTTTAACTAATTTCTTTTACCTCGAATGTATATGATGTCGACCACAGAGCCATCCAATCCCATATACAGGGAAATAAACTGCACACAAATTGATATTAATATAACCCCCATAAAATATGAAAGCATGTATTTATTTCATTAGAGGAAAATGCGGGCTATATCAATGTTAAACAAGAAAAAAAACATGCTAATTTTGTTATAAAGGCAAGAGCTTTCATTGTTAACAAGCTGCCTATTGGACATGAAGTGACATTACTTGAATTGTGATTAGTTTTGGTTGACTGCTAGACTGTACTGTAGGGTTCAACATCATATATGGTCACAGAAGCTTCGAATACTCTGGCTCTTATCTCTGGAACAATCTACCAGATCACATTCGAACATGCTCTAAACTTTCTATGTACATTCAAATGTCTACTTATTGACCCATTTTTCACTTGTTCTTTTGTAAATTAATCTGCTTTCTTTGTAAAGCGCCTTGAGCAGTGACTTATCTACTGATTTGGTGCTATATAAGTCTCATTTATTATTATTAATATTATGATTGTTATTATATGGAATGAATACAGTGATGTATTTGAGTCTGGTTCTGCAGTAGTAATTGTTGCTGTGGGTCGTCCAGTGTATGCAAAACATACATTGACCATTGTGGTCATCCTGCAGTAGGTTTTTTTGTGTCAAAATATTTAGGTTTCAAAGAGCATCCTAACAAAGTCCGAGTGGTCAGTATTAGATTGGTCAGTCAATCATGATTTGACCCTTGTCCATTCAGGGAGGATTCTAACCTTGCTAGGGTGATCATATCCCCCTCCCCACCCCTCCCCCCTCCATTATCATATCTGAGATATCCAGTTTACTTGCCATCATCACTTCCTCATCAACACATACAGTATACCAAACCTGAGGCTGAGTGTACTATACTAACCAGCTAATTGATAAACTGTAAATAAGCATTGTGATCTTTTGCCCAAAACAATGCTCTTTCGTTTGACGTTGATCCACCCCTTTGCCACCCGGCCCCTCCGCCAATAGAGTGGCAAACTTAATTTGTTAAACTGAAATTGATTGAAATTCTTTGAGTGCTGTAGGTGCCTCGGTATTGGCGTAATGGCATACAGTACATACATACATACACACATACATACTACACCCACGCACACATACATGTGTTAATGTGTCTGTCTAGAGTTCGGTACAAACTGTTTTGTTTTCACTAAATGTGCCAATGATAACAATTGATTCATGTGTGCATATATATATGTATCTCTTTGTAAGTGTGAAGTGAGGTACAGCTTTATCATGTACCAATGATACACCTATATCATTAAACATTCACACTGAAGGATTTATTTGAAAGTAAGTGCCTTGGAATAGCTTCCAACTTCTTGCAGGGATTCTTGCTACAGTATAAAGTTTCTCAGATTTTATCACATCCTTGAAGGAATTTAGACAATGCGTGCAGGAATCTCTCTGACTCATTTATTGTGCAGCTAGGGTTCCTCGTGTGATGATAAATCTGAAATAGTTGGAGTTAAAGGGAGCATAGGAGTAGGAGCCCAATTTGATTTGGGGGGCTGTAACGACTTGCCCTGAAAAATATAACCAAAATTTTTCACGTGCTCCGCGCGTTCAACATGCTAATGTGCATATAGGCATGGATCGGTTATTACATCGCATGCCAATAACATACAATCATTTGCCATGTTATTACCCTTTTATATTGGTGAGAATTATTGGGGAAGTCGTTACAATAATAATGATGATAATAATATCAGTTTAACCATTGGATAACATAATGCAAATTATTTTTGTTTCAGTAGGTGCCCGAAAAATTCTCATCATATTGCCCGAATTTTCACAAAAATTTTTGGTTGGGGGGGCTGCAGCCCCCCCGCCTTCTACGCCTATGAGAGGGAGTAATGTTTGATCGAGTACATACGATAGATGTGTGTGAATAGTAGAACATGTATGTGGTGAGATGTGAACAACTGGACCTGTGGTCTTTATTGAACAGTTTAGATTGATTTGTTTTCCCATTTGATTTTCCTTTTTTTAAAGCTTTGAAACAAAAAACAGAGATATGGAGGTTGGCAGGGGGAGAGGAAGGAGGGTTGATACTGTTTCTCAGGAGAGGTTTCTCTATAAGACTGTCAGCATGTGGCACAGTACCTTGTCTAGTCACCAGTGGTCACATAGATTACATCTGTTTCAACAAAAACAGTCGCACAGCATCTGGGATTCAAACCATTTCTTCTTGTGTTTCTAAGTGCTATGGCTCCTGCAGTAGACCATGGACCCATTACATGTGTCACTTACTCACCTGCACACCCCACACTCGCTCATCTCCCCCCCCCCCCACCTCCTCACTTTACTTATGTCTTATGCAAAATGAAGGTTTGCAAGCTTTGATGGAGTATTGATCATGTTAGTTTTGTACAGGTCTTTCATTCTGCCGCGATACAGAAAGTTAACAAGTTGAAACACTAATTCAATTAAAAGAGTTATTTCCAATTAAAATATTAATTTCAGGAAAACTTTTAGAATAATAACTTGTCAATGCCTATAAATGCAAGATGACATAACTCACCAGGTATCTAACCCCCCACCCCCATCCCAATCTTCCTCTCCCTAGGTATCTAACCCCCTCCCCCCTCCCCTCCCTCAAATGGCTCACAATCTTACCCTCAGATTTCAGACATGTATGACTTGACCATGTTGGATAAATACTGAATTAGGATCATGTATACATGTACAGTAATCTAAGTCCTACCTTAGACTGTTGTATCCAGTAGCATTTATTCGTCCATTTGCAGGGATGTGCCCACGCTGGGCGGCACTGGGCACCCCCGCCCAGCACTAAAAATTACCGCCCAGCACTGTCTTAAAAATCGTGAATCCCGCCCAGCACTTTTTTCATCTAAAATCCCGACATTCCTAAACAATATATTCAACATAAATTGGGCCTAGCCTATGCCAAATTCATACAGATTAATATTGCATCAGTAACGCATGTGAGAAACATTACTTACAGCTCTCAATCGGTCCCTTGTAAAATCTCTTTGAAACAAACTATAAATAACTTTTACCAGACCTACGTAATATAATTCACTAAAAAAAATGTAAATTGTTAGCAAAACTAGTGTATGTGCTTAAAAAGCTACACAAGTGCCAGCATTTGGCATCTGAGCACCTTCAAAAATCGAAACATTTCTCAAACGGGAGGGGGACATCCCCTCCCCTTAGACCCCTCCCCCAGGCTGCAATCAGTATACCCAGCACTCGGGAAATCCTGGGCACATCCCTGTATTTGTGAAGCATTTTACAGATTTTTTTTCATTTGTAACTCAAACTCTGTACACTTTGCTCTCATTGGATGATCATTCGCCAGGTTCTTTACAAACTTTATGAACAGCATGCATATGGATTCCTTTACGCAGCAAATATCGCTACAAAATAAGCACATTTTGCGCTAACTCTTTTCATAACTTTCTGAGTATAATACTCAGAAAACACTTTCTTATGTCATTTTGAAGAATATTGTGTCCTCTTGACAATGATGTGTCGTTATTAATTATGCGTGTGAACTAAACCCCATACTTTGTAATCTGAAAAAGTAAAAACCACTTCGGAAAGCAGTGAACGTCTTCAAAATGTCCCTATCTCTCAAAGCTTACATTGTGCTTGCTGGGAGTGTGATTGCGTAACCAATTTCTTTCTCATGCCAAAGAAAGGTTCGTTGACTCCTCTCTCTAGTGATATAAACTTCGACTTGATTGGTCAATATTAAGGCTCGTACTTTTCGCCAGCAAATCAAAAGCATCGTAAGAAATTTTGTGATGTTCTCCTTTACGCGGCTAATCTGAACACACAACAGTGTACAGTGCTCTCACAGCAATTTAGGAGAGTGAAAACCGCAAGGCTTCCTGTGCCTATACAACAGCATTTAATTCTCTGACAATTCTGTAGCTGTTACATGTTCATCTGTGTTTTGCATGTATATCACTAATTAGCTAAATACACAACGACCAAAGACATCCATTGAAGTAATTATTAGTACGGAATAATTTAATTGTCGTCTTCATTGCCCGCACGAGTGACCTTGGTTTCCGCGATTACCCTTTTAATTTATCCTAAATTGATTTCATCTAAATATCACTGTCATTTTATTTAGGTCGATCATGAACTGTTGTTGTAGAGCATTGCTTGCATTCCAGACAAAATTGATCTTGTGGCTACTGTATCTGGAAATCTTAAATCTTAAAAGACCTTGGTTTTTGTTGTTCAAATCAAAGGATAAAAATTCTTTTTGGAAGACTTATTTTATTAAATCATTTTCTGGGGTGCTTTTACGTAATGTTGGCATGTTAAAATCAGTAATTATCTAAAATGGCTGTGATGTGTTTTTTCATTTGAGTATTTTAGAATTAGTAAACTTGTAATTTGGGGGGGGGGGGGTTGGATTGGGGCTAGTTTTTTTAGAGTCCGGGTAATTGAGAACAATTTGCATTTGAAGATTGAATTGAATCCTATTGTTCTACATGCCTGTCAGATATAAATATTTGAAACATTTGGTGAAGTTGAAATTGTTTTTGTAAAAAACATATAATTAATAGTTGCACCATTCCTATTGACGTTAAGTTGCTTAGTTTTACCTGAAACTTGGAAAAATAACTCTTTATAGACGAAATTATAGACAGGGCTGATATGAGAGTGTCCGCTGTTAGCCTTGTGTGTGGCCGGAGAGCCCCATTCTCCTTTCATGTGGGGTGTGGAGGGGGGGGAGGGAGGGGGGCTAAAGGAGTACCAACATCAGTGAGAAATCTCAAGTGAATATCCTTACTGATTGTATTCTAAATGCATTGAAACTTTTCTATCCTTATCACCAGTGATTGCTTTAGGGTTCTCAAGTAAATTCTTCCACAGTAATTAGACATCATTTCATGAAGCCTCCATTTATATACAGCCTTCAGATATTTTACAGCTGTCATTAAATGAAATTTCAATTTGATAACTGTCTCTCGCTCCCTTCTCCAGTTAGACTGCTTCAGGCTTGACAAATCATAAAGATGAAATGATTGGGATAATCGCAAAGTGTCCCCAGAAGTGCAGATGCATGTTTTAGACATCTTGATTTACGGAGTGAGAGAGTGTCGGTTATCTATTGACCAAATCATCCAGGTATTTGTCACTTAATCGTCTGTGAAGGGCTGCAGACATGGTACTCAATAAAGTTAGGCTAATTAGCCTAACTTTATATAGTAAGCTGCAGCTAGCCTTGTCCATGCAGCGATATATCAAGGTTATTGTTACTACTGTAGCTAACTGTCTGTCATATCGGTTACCGAGGTAGTAATTAGCAATCACAGTCCACTGGCTCATTCTTTGAATTCATCACAGCTTCATGCAGTCTGCTGCAGAGTTGCTGATTTTGTCGTCAGGAGGTCAATACCATTCAATTCTCTCCTACTGGTTTTCACAGTTTCTTCCACTCCTCTAATAAAACCCACGATTTTATATCATTAATCTCATTATACTTGCTCATTTAGTCGACTTTGTACTTTGGGATGTTTTGTTAGGGAGAGAAAAAGTGATGTTATCTCGTGACATTCCTTTGTCTGAGCGTTTAGCGGGAGGATAAGCCTACCGATGAAATTATAAAACTCTGTTTTGAG
>JAIPMN010017457.1:0-15614 GCA_020650975.1 Apostichopus californicus
GCCGGCAGTGCGGCTTCCTGTTTCTTTGCAGCTCTTCTCCCCTTTCTGGGTGCCTTTGCTGGTGAAGCTGCCTCTTCATCTTTTGCCACTTCATCCTCTGTCTGCTTTGGAGCAGCAGCCTTACGTCCCCTTTTAGCGGGTGTTGCCTTGGGCGACGCTTTCTTTGCGACCGCCCTTCTACCTCTCTTGGGCTTAGGAGACGGAGCTACTTCGGCTGGTGTTACTGCTTCGGCAGCGGGCTCACTCTCAGGAGTACCCACTCTCCTGGGGGTAACTTTCTTCTTGGGGGTAACTTTCTTAGGTGATGCTGGCGTGGCAGCTGCCTTCTTTACAGACTTTGGTGTCTTTTTCGGAGATGGAAACTTGGACCGAATGGGTGATAAGAACAACTCTGGGACCCCCTCAAAGTCTTCGTAAGGATCAAAATTAGGTTTGTTCCTCGGGGTTCTCATCAACTTTGCGACTCCGACCAGGGAGACAGATTTACGAGACTTGTTGACCTTACCGGTAGATTTTCTGGAAATTTTCACATCGCGTTTGACCGGTGTTGTGGTAGACTGTGGGGCAGCGACAAATTTTTCGGATTGTCTCTTTGCCGATTTGGGTGTCTTTGCCTTTGGCGTCGCCTTGGCAGGGGTGGACGTAAACTTCAGAGGCGAGATCTTCTTGTCTGACGGTGAGGTCCATTCAGCCTGGCGTTTAAATGGAGACGTACTCCTGCGCGGGCTAGGAGGACGTGATGAAGACAACGGTGAAACGAAGACATCCAAAGACACGTCGGGCGTCTTGGCCGATGTGAAGGACCAGCTTGAAGTGGACCTAGATTTAGGCGATGGCGTTGAGAACATTTCCGGCATGCCTTCATAGCTGACATCGGCAGCTAGTTCCCTCTTGGTGGGTGGTCGTTTGTACGGAGTCTTTCTGCCCTTCTTTGTACGTACTGGAGTCTTGGCAGTCCTCTTACGCCCGATGAGAATGGTCGCCGGTGAGTCAACGTGACCAGTGCTGCCAACTCCAAGGATGCCATGGCGCTACAAAAGAAGAACGAAGAGAAAAGTTTTGAGTATTAAAAGAAACTTTCGTGTTGTTAAATGGACAATCCCTGATGTTAACATTTTTTCAAACTGAAGGATAATAAGAGAGCTTGACAGTACGAGAGGAACTGTAACTGCACCTCTCTAGAAATCAGAGATGCAGGAGCAAAATACTGCAATTAATGCTACTGACAGGTGCTCATGAAAGTTAATGCACTATTCACATACAACTCTTTAAAAAAAAATTCTCTTTGGACCTGTTAGGGCATCGTGTTGGTACTTGCAAAATACCATGTACCCACACAATGGTATTTTAGCAAAATTCAACGTACCAAGGGAACATAACCTATGTTCACAACATGATCACAATTAGAGGCCCTTCAGGTACCAACTTGCATTCAATATTTGATCAATTATTTTAAGTAAGATGCTGCGAACAGATCTCCAAGTGATAAAAACAAAAATACCGAACATTGCAATCGATTAATCAAACCATCAGCTGTTGTAAATTTCTGTGTTTCTCCCTGCATGGACCTCAATGCTTCCCGCAAGAGCCCTTCTAGTCGGCCTCTGAATCCCTACTGAAGCACCCCTACCTTCGCCTGCTCCACCCGTTGTAACAAACCTTGACAGAAAAATCAAACTGGGAGTCCACCACTAAAACTTACTCCCCTTGGTCCATGACCCGGCTTTGAACCCGTCAGTAATATAGATGTTTCCCCACCCCCCTTCTTCCCCCCAACCCCCATCACTCCTCTTCTCATAGCTCCCTTCTACCCTTTTTTCTTCACACCTTTCTGTCTTTGTCCTTCTCCAGTTTATTCCCTACCCTTTCCCTTAATCCTCTCTTTGTCCCTCCACTGTTTATCTCCTAACTCTCCTCTTCCCCTGTTGGTTTCTTTCTTTCTTCTCTCTATCCCTTGTCTACTAGTCCCCTTATATCTTTCTCTTTATGTTCACCATGCTCATTTACCTGTCTGTATTCTGTGTGTGTTTTTGTCCCTTCTGTTACTGTTACTTGTCATTTAGCTTTTGAAGAAGATCCTGCTAGGATCGAAACGTCAGGCCAACTTACTTTTATACAGTAATATAGAAGGAATGGAAAATTCAATAATATAATAAGTTGCAAGACATTTGAACTTACCTTTGGAGTTTTAGCTCTGGATATTTTAACAGTCTGTTTGCTCTTCACGACAAGGCTCACAGAAGCTTTCTGTCTCTGTCCCCCAACGACAGTGGACACCTTCTCGACGCCTTGCACTGGAAGACCCTTCTTCACTATATCTGCCCATCTGGGCTTAGGGGTCTTTCTGGTGGACCGAGGAGTCTTCACAGCCTTCTTTACACTCTTGGGAGTCTTCTTCACACTCTTTGGTGTCTTCTTTACAGCCGATTTGGGAGTCCTTGCTGCTTTAGGCACGACTTTAGGAGAAGCCTTGGTCGGTTTCAACTGGACACCCTTGAATGTAAGAAGATGATTATATACTTTTACTTTCAGGATTTTCTTTAGGAGTTGATTAACAAACATCAACACAAGTAGCAATCACTAATACCCTTATCTTCCCTGCTACAAGTCACTACTTACAGAAAGCAAAAAATATCTCTCTACCCAGAAAGAAAAAAGAAAGCAAAATAAAAAAAAATGAAGAACCGAGTTCTGTAAAGGATCGCAACTGCTTACAAAAGATTCCTTAGACAAATGCAAGACCGTGACAAAGTTTTTTTGTTCAATAGACTAAATTTTAGTTCCAATATTGGTAGAAATAATATGGAATAAATCCAAAGATGGATTCTTTGCAACTTGCAACAAATTCCAGCATTTTTTAAGCTTCCTGAATTGCTTTGAATCAATGTTTCCATGCAAAAAGCCCAACAAAACGTACAGTTGTTCATTAGCTTGACTCGTCAGTCTAATTTCAAGTAGTTAATTGGGTTCATCATCGATCTGCCTGTGGCTTCACTTACAATGTTATTGTTAGTAATACTTGGCTAGTTTGAAAAATTGACACCCAAAATGGAAAAAAAAGAGAGAAAAAAACCCGTTTGCAACAATGACTTAACTAATACCCTCAAAGCATCAGAGCTCAAAACATGTTATTACTAAGGAGCAGACTACTCATATCCTGGGTGCTATTTGCCAGATCAGAAACGCCAGGTGAGAACTTTGAACCCTTTTATAGCAACTTTGCTAAAAATTGGAGAGAATACTGATAATCATTAGCACTCATTCAATGCATGCATCTTCATGAATGATTTCACTTGAAAGGGAAGGGGGGGGGGGGGTGGCATGAACTAGCAAATCTATGGAAATGGTCCACAGACTCATCGTTTAAGACAGGAACTTGAATACGACAGTGAAGGCGCTCACCTGAGCTATTTCCTTTTGTACCGATTCTGGAAGTGTTTTGGGGGCACTCCTCCTGCGAGAGGAAGCAGCAGTCTTGATTTCCTCCTGTAGGGATGCCTCCATGACCTTGGGAGCTGATCGTCTCCTCTTTCCCGCAACGGCGGCAATCTCCTTCTTGACTGCACTCGGCATTTGCTTTGGAGCTGATCTCCGCCTGCCTGAAGCTGCAGATGTGATCTCCTTCTTCAAGGGCGTTTCCATCTTCTTTGGAGGGGAACGTTTCGGAAGACTCGCTGCCGCTGCAACGATCTCCTTCTGGACAGAGCTGGGTAGTTTCTTGGGTGTAGCTCTCCTCACCCTGGAAGCGGCTTTCTCTGCGATCTCCTTCTTCAGGGGTGCAGGGAGAGTCTTGGGAGATTCTCGAGTAGACCTTGCGGATGCTGCCCGTTTTATATCTTTCTTCAGAGGGGTAGGTAAGGCTTTGGGTGATTTGCGATCCGGTTTGGTAGCTACGGCCGACACTAGTTCCCTCTTCATTGCCGTGGTCATCCTCTTAGGGGTAGGTCTCCTGCCTCGTCGAGAGGCTTCTTCAATCTCCTGCTGGACAGCTGCAGAGAGGGCTATGGTTGGTTTCTTCTTGAGAAGGATAGGGGTGGCCTTCCTCCCTGAAGGGGTGGCTTTCTTTACCGATGATTTCTTAGCTGACTTTGGGGTAACCTTTGCCACTTTGCCGCCGGACACCCTAGAGGTCTTCCGAGGAGATGGAGTCGCAAACATCTCTGGAAGTCCAGTGAAGCTACCATCTAAGACAGTAGCCGAAGGCTTGGACTGACGTTTCTTGCTAGAGGACCTGGTCGCTGCCTTAGGTTCTGTAGGAGCTGGTGTAACAAATAATTCTCGGATACCGGTCAGGGTCACATCCGTGACTGGGGTTGTTGATTTCTTCCCACTTTTGTTCTTAGTGGCAGACTTTGGTTTTGATGGCGACGGTGATTTGAAGAGGTTTGGTAGACCAGTGAAGCTTTCATCTGCAAGAGAAGCAGGAGGTCTAGTGTTTCTCTTTGGAGAATTCCTTCCCGGGCTAACTGCAGCAACTTTTACACCTGAAGCTGGCGTCTTTGGAGACGTCTTGCCACTTCTTGCCTTAGGTGATGCTTTGGGTGTTGCCACCTTAGGGGATGCTTTGGGTGTTGCCACCTTAGGTGATGTTTTGGGTGTTGCCACCTTAGGTGATGTTTTGGGTGTTGCAGCCTTCAGTGATGCTTTTGGGGTTGCTGACTTGCGTGACGCTTTCGGACTTGTACCCTTGGGTGATGCCTTTGGGGTTGCGACCTTGGGTGACGATTTTGGGGTTGCGACCTTTGGTGACTTTGGGGTTGCGACCTTGGGTGATGACTTTGGTGTTGATTTTGGGGTGGCTGCCTTTGGGGTTGTTCCTTTAGGAGATGACTTCGGTGTCGCCGCCTTAGGAGACTTCTTTGGACTACTCCTCTTTGATGGTGTTGGGGTCTTGGGTGATTTAGGACTGGCAGACTTTGAAACTGGACTCTTGGCTGGTGACTTGCCTCTTCCTTTTGGACTGACATTCTCATCGGCTTCCTGAATTGCCATGGCTCTAGACGGAACTGACATTCTACGCTTGATGGCGCTTCTCCTGGGAGTGCCATTCTGGGTTGAGATGCCACCGACTGACCGCCGTCCGCTTGGAGATGCACCTTTCCTCAAGGGTGTGTGGACAGGTAAAGTTTTGTCAAACCGTTCCGGACTAAGCTGAGGTCCAAACGAGACACGTTTGGAGCGTTTCGAAGGGGGTGCAGCATTCTCTGTAGATGATTTGCGCTTCTTTCCTGATCCTTTTGTTGCAGATAAATCTGAAGAGAGAGATAAAAAAAAAGGGCAAATACATTTCATATCTCACAAGCATTCTGCCAGTTTCAACTTTTAAGCTATCTTACAATGATGCAGCAAAGTGACAAAGAATAACTTCTATTCCAAACTAGCAACTGGATTTAATTTTTCCTCAGGGATTATAAACTTTGTAAACGTCAGTCTATAGTAAGGTGACAAAGCCAGACTTGACTGATATCCATACAACATGTCCTCAGATGTCTTACAGAAGAAGATGGGCATAAAAATAGGCTAGATTGTTTCGGTTGCTGGGATATGGCCAAACCTAGCCAAATTGTTTTTCTTAATAGCTAGTTTAGGAGGGATTTTATTTGTTATGTATGAATAATTCTTTTCTCATTTTTAAATTAAAGATACTGGCATGGAACCTACTCATAGTCTTCCAATAATAGGACAACTTTGATGAATATCTAACAACTACCCTTCATATAATGGGACAGACAAAGTCTGACCCACTGCTGTAGTATAAGCTTCATTGGCTTGAAAAAGCTGGAGGAACTAAAAGAAAATATTACCTAATCAAACTGTCATAGAATCATTGTTACTGTTTATTATAAAAGGCCATTTCATATTGCATTTTCCATAAGTGGGATTTTTTTTATAAAGTATTGCGAGGCATGGTAAACTGTTCAAGTAAGAGTTATATAATGCCGGATGTTTGGTACAAATAACCCATAGAAACATTGAAAACTATCTTTAGTCCCCCTGTACAAGAAGGTAAAGTAGGCAAAAGGATTATATGCTCACCCTTTGCAGGGGATACAGGTGGCTTTGTCTTTGGGGTGAGTATTTTCACTGGGGAGGACTTGGCTGACTCTCCTCTCACAGGGGTGGCCTTCTCTTCACCTTCCAGCACCGGTGCTGATCGCCTTCTTAGCTGGGAGATGGAGTTTTTGAGCGACGATGAGGCTAGAACCCTTGGGCTACCCAGCGGGGTACGCTGCAATAAAAATAGATAAATAAAAACATACCGTCAAGTAATCAGGCCGACCGGATTAGATCGACTAAGAGACATCTATCAGACTAAAACAGAATTCAGGGTGGGCTTTGTATAACCCGTAAAGGGTGTGGAGAAAGTGTGCTAAGTGACAGAATATAATTTATCAGGTCTATGAAGAAACTAGAGGAAGATTATATGATTTAAGTAATTATCATGTGGATGGTAAATTATAATAAAATGATTTTTCTTAAAGGAAAGTTATTGGTTGACTGAACAACATAATTTAATTTATTCAAAATAGTTTCTTATGATATGAAGACTTTCCCATGTTACAAGAGCAATGAATACAAATATGCATTGCAGGAACAAAACTTTCTAGAAAAACAATTTGTTTTGTTATTTCTGAAAGTGAAATAAAAAGAATGAAAAGAGTTTGCCAACCTTTGATGCACTCCTACGGGGTATAGGAGTTGATTGTCTCTTCGGTGTCTCCTTCCTAACCGAAACTGTAAAATGGACACACACAAAAAAATCCATAAAACTATGACGACAAAAGTAGTTGAGAAACTTCATCAAGATGCAAATCCCAATTATTTTGCTTATCAAGAAATATAACAATGACCGTAACAAATTGCCAAATTAAATATTCTTTCCAAATGAAATAACCAGAAAACCAACAGGCTTAGTGATTCCTTGCCTTATATAACAAGTTTATATATGGCATCACCTGATTTATAGAGCAACTGAGGAAAATGTGACCTAAATTCAAGTACCAGGACATCAGAAATGAGTTCTGGAAGATAAGTTGATCATTGCAAAGTTGATCGAAGTGGATGACAGATAAGTCATTAGTGGAAGTCGAAAACCCTCTCAGCCACTTAAAAGTGGAAAGGTCAAATCCTGTAACAGTTAGTGACACAGAAATGCCATTCATCAAAGAAATTGTTTGAGTTTGGGAGCTTAGAAGGTTTTCCAGTCTTTGACCTCTGTTGACTTCAAATGATGTGCTATTCTGTATAACATGTCCTTGCACAAAATGTCATGATGAAACGAAACCCTTATTACCGACCACATCTCTAAGAAGAAAGGTTGTCAGGGATTATATTCTGCTAGCCTTAAACAACCATTGAGTGGAGCAAATTAGAAGTCTTTCTTAACAACAAAATTATCCAGCTATAGTGCTTTTAAGGTTTTCACACTTTCTCCCTTGCTGACCTCAAATAACCTTTGACCTTCAAAGACTTAATGGCTCTTGTACTCATTATAGCAAAGTCATATCCAAATATGAGATCTGATGAATTTACCCATCTTATGATGTCTTGTATAAACTTTCCAGACTTTAAACCTCTGCAGAACCCAAACGACCTGTACCCTCCACCAAAAAACAATAGGGTTCTTGTACTCATTGTAGTGAGGCCATAGCCATACATACCAGCTACTGCAGTTTTCCATTTGGAAATATCATATTTCTTTACATAGTGTTCAAGTGTTGACACCAGTGACCTTCAATGAACTCTGACCTATATCAAATTTTGTACAAACTGTACAATACACTACCATTCATATATGTATGTTCTGGTTCTGGAGATATAGCACTTTTGACATATTCACATTTTGACCTCTGCTGACCCCAAATTGACCTTTGACCTCCAAGTGTCACATACACACATCCCATCACAACCTTCGGCAAGGAATAAAAAAATAATAATGTTCTAGTCAGAGGTGCAGTTACAACATTTGCAGTAAACCAAAGTACAGATGTTATTACACTGTCATCTTAGAATCTTTCACCTGTACATCTATGGTTTGTCCCGGAGTTGGCCTGGTAAACGTCTGTAGGAATGTTGTATCAGATCTGTGTACGGTATAAGTAACACAGAAAACCTAAAAGGAATGACATTTCGTTTCCCTATTTTCTCATACATAACCACTTACCAGGTGTTGTTGCTTTTTGCACAGGAGTCTTCTTATCTGGGCTTGGTGTCTTTTTGGCAGGTGTGGGTGTCTTCTTGGCAGGTGTGGGTGTCTTCTTGGCAGGGGTTGGTGCCTTCTTAGCAGGGGTTAGTATCTTAGCCGGACTAGGTGTCTTCCTGGCAGGTGTGGGTGTCTTCCTTGCTGGGCTTGGTGTCTTCTTGGCAGGGGTTGGTGCCTTCTTAGCAGGGGTTAGTATCTTAGCCGGACTAGGTGTCTTCTTGGAAGTTGTGGGTGTCTTCTTGGCTGGTGTGGGTGTTTTCTTGGCAGGGGTTGGTGCCTTCTTAGCAGGGGTTAGTATCTTAGCTGGACTAGGTGTCCTCTTGGCAGGTGTGGGTGTCTTCTTAGTAGAGGGTGTTTTCTTGGCTGGTGTAGGTGTTTTCTTGGCTGGTGTGGGTGCCTTCTTAATAGGGGTTAGTATCTTAGCCGGACTAGGTGTCTTCTTAGCAGGTGTGGGTGTCCTCCTTGCTGGGCTTGGTGTCTTCTTGGAAGGAGTTGGTGTCTTCTTTGCCGGACTAGGTGTCTTCCTTGCTGGGGTTCTTGATTTCCTGGAAGGTGTGGGTGTCTTCTTTGCTGGGCTTGGTGTCTTCTTTGCTGGGCTTGGTGTCTTCTTCAGTAACTGTGGTGTTGCTGCCTTCTTTGCTGGTGTTGCTTTCTTTGCAGCTGGTGATGGTGTACTCCTCGTGGAAGTCCTCTTTTGTCCAACTGGAGTGGCATTATCTTTTGGGGATGCAACTGTTTTCCCTTGTCCAGATTTCCTTCCAGATTTCGGGGTCGCTTTCCCCGGAGTGGAAGTCTTCTTCGCTGGGGTTGACACTCTTCTGGGTGTACCTCTTCCAGGGGTGGCTTGCTTCTTTCCTGGGGTAGGTCCGTTCGCTGAGTAGACCTTCTCTGGTTGGAGAGGAGTTGGTAATTTACGTTTGCCCACCATCGGTGTCCTCTTTCTGCTACTTCTAGGTGTCCCACCGGCCGTTTTGGGTGGCGTTGTCTGTGTTGTGGATGTAACCTCGGGACTCTGTACTTCCTTCCTGCTTGGAGAGGATCGATGGGCTGTCCGATGCACTGAATCAACTGGGTACTCAAACCTGGAATAACAAAAACAACAACGGTAAACACCACGTACTGGGCTTAAAGTACTACAAATCCAAACATGGCATGAACAGGATATTTATAACCAGAGTAGCCAATTTGGTAATCGACTAATGACATCTTGCTCACACTTTATGGAGCGAATGAAACCAGACTGGCGGCACCTACAAAACCGATTCACATATATAATTATTCCTTTTTATTTAATTATTCCTTGTTATTCTTTGTATTGCTATTTTTAGTTACCTGCTGCAATTGTTTGTATTGTTTGATATCTTTTAGGTATTTATTTCTGTACAGCGCTTTGAGATTTTATTGGAAAGCGCTTAATAAATAGCACATATTATTATTATTATATACAGTTGTTGAGAGAGACAAGAGGCAGACCTACCTATTATATGGAATGGAAAAAGAATTGTTAATCTTGGTTGTACTGGCTCCTGACATACGATACCAACCTAGAAATTTAATTTGTTGTTTCAGGTTGTCGCATCAGCAAAGTTGGTTATTCAACTTGATGAATACATAACCAGAAACCTAAAATTTAGGCTTAGAGATGCCTTGCCATGTTTGGCAGCATATTGGAACATTTACTGTAATACTCTGCATATGCAGACAGTTTTTACACCGAATAAGGTGGATTGACATACCAAGTGTGAACTTCATTTAGATTTTGCTTTTTGAGTAACATCCTGTTTACACGTTTTTCAGACTTTAACCTCTGTTGACCAAAATATAGATCATTTCCAACAGGATGTTGGTATGTCACAACAAAACCAGGGAACAGAAAAAACGGTCCCCATGACTAAAAGCTGCTACTGGATGATTTCCCTCACTACCCATCACTGCCCATTTATAGCCTTTTAGTGTGATCTAAATTTTCAATTTTTTGAAATCAGAAAGTCCATGGAAGTAATCAAGTTATCACAATTACTTTATCACAAGAAATCAGTTAAAGATTCTTGATTAGGGGATTATGTAGAAAAATAAAAGTATAAGTTTGCATTAAATAATAGGGTTATTGTAGTCAATATAGTGCATCCATGAATACCAAATATGAAATTTCACCTACCCTATAGTTTGTGAGTTAGTATTTTACAAGGAGTCACACACATACACCATTACCATTGCATAGATTTCTCTTGCCTTTTGCAAGTGATACATCCATAAGTGTGCTTTCTGGCCGAGTGGTACTACCGAATAATGAACAATCTCAAGGCAGTTTTTGTTTCGAAATGTTGTAATATGCATCGTGATTTATTCCACTGTTGGAAATGCAGATCCAATACTTACTCACATGATGCATGTTTATTGAATTCCATTTAGCCCGACGAACACCTCACAGAGACTTATTATTATTTAACCAGAAGATATCATACTAAACAAGTCAACACCTGGAAGCCATTTGTTCTCAGCATCTCCAGTAATTAAACAATCAATTAATAATTATATGACTCACCTGAATGATCGATCTACAATGGTGAAAACATCTCTGTGAAAAATCTTAGTTGGGTTGCCTATTCCTTTCTTGTTTAATGTTGTTGCATTCACTTGACTTAAGTTCGTGACGAAAACCTGCAAGAGAAGATAGCAAAACGATGTTTTCTCCATTGAAAGGACCTTGCAAAATTATGACTCTGGCCTACAGTAGCTGTTACACTGCTTCATTTATACATCTGTGCAGTTAACTCAATTTCACAAACATTATATAAGATTTTATTACGCATTACACTATATTTTCCCCCCATTCGAGCAGCCGTTTTACTGTTTACTAATACATTTTACTAACAATTTACTAACACATCATTTGCCTTGTATTTATAAATGAACTAGGATGCTATCACTTGTACAGAAATGCCTCAAGCAATTGAACTAATTCTGAATTTGCCACGGTCAATGGTACCTTAGACCGGTCAACAGAGAGAAATGCAGTCGGCTTACAATGACCTAAGTTACATACCATGGCTACACACACAAAAATAGCTTAGGCAAACTTATTGCCCCTAACACATAAACACATAGGCCCTAACTCATAAACAAATCCTCCTATCTTAACAAAACATGCT
The DNA here is from genome assembly GCA_020650975.1 of Apostichopus californicus. Lineage (NCBI taxonomy): Eukaryota > Metazoa > Echinodermata > Holothuroidea > Aspidochirotida > Stichopodidae > Apostichopus > Apostichopus californicus. Next base: position 11,356 of record JAIPMN010017457.1, read on the forward strand.
ACATTGAAACTACCATGTAATGCAGTATACCTGTATATTTTTTCAAAATATTAATGCAAATCCCTCAACACTTCTGAAACTGTCATGGCATTAGTTCCACAACATACTTGTTCCCAAATCCATAACGTAAGCTTGTTCGTTATGAAGTAAGGCACTCATGTTAGGCTCACACACTATTGGTACCGCCACTAATAATAGCTATACGGTAGGCTATACCCGGCAGATTTATCTTACATATGACATGTATGTGTAGCAAACTCATTACGATTGTTTCTTTGCTAAGGCCAGCTCCACTTAACTTGTTCCTTCACTTCTTTCTCGATATTGTCATTTGATTTCATTCTGACAGTTTAGAGACACTTTGAATTCTGACTATGCGACGCACGAAGGATTGCGCAGTGTACAGGACACAACGTACTTCCGTACATACAACAATGTGAAACTGATTTTACGTTGTCTTCGCTGACAAGATCAGTGTGAAGTTTTTAGGTTTGACTCCAGTCGTTTTTATAGTGAGCAATGGAGATCTAGCAGATAGAACCACACAATATACATCCCACTGCATTAAACCAATGGCTAAAGGAGACTTTTGTACTCTTTGATTTAATAATTAATGCTTCCATTATTGGTTGGTAAATAACTTTCAGCTTGCATACCTGCATCAAAGTTGTGCCTAGACAAAATGTCAAAGCTGTGCAAAGCAAAATTTGACCCATATCTTAACGGGTTTAGGAGAAAAACATTGCAACGGAAATTAAAACTTCTTTGTTTAACTTAAAAAAAAGGGCGAGGAAATTCTCCTGCCATTGGAGATAAATAATAATCTATGGTAGTAGTACTAACCTCTCCATTAGGCTTGACATCCAATCTGCAATGTTCTCGCGAGACGTTTGGTAACTGGATCCTGATGTCGCATTCACTCGTCCTGTAATTCAAGAATGTAAAAATGATCAATATGTTCTTTCATCAGGGCTTTCTAGGCAATGAGAAATTGGAGGAGAATGTTGGATTTACTGTATGTTCAGATGAATATAAAACACTATCAAGTATTATACTGGGTCATTTATTTGTAACTGAATGATCACATGACAAACCACAAGGACACATGTATGACATTGGTAGGGGGAGGGGTGGAAAGAGTCGGACCAGTTATTCCTTGCGTTGAAATTGGGATTGATTTAGAACCCTTCAACTAAAAATAGCCAACACCAAGCAGCAGCTGATAATACCCAACATTTTTATTCTCTTGCATGTTATATCTTGCATGTTATATATATTGGCGGAGTGTATAGCCTAGTGGTTAACGCCGGCGTCTCCCAGTCATGAAATCCCGGTTCGATTCCCGCCGACAGCAATTTTTGTCGTCTGGCAAGGGTGTTGTTCAATAACAACTTCCCGACATGGACGTTATATGGATGTGTGCCGAGAGATTGGCTTCGGTCAGCTTGCGAGTCTAAAAGCCTCCATGGCTTCTTTCGCGAGTTCCTGCTTGCGGGAAGATCACATATACATACATACATACATCTCAGTTCAAGATTGATGAAACATCTTTATTGAAGGGAAACAAAAAAAAATCATTTTCTACAGCTCTTTCTTATTAATATTATCCTATTATAGTACTATTACAATTAGTAAGAAATCTTGCATGGTGCTGATCATTCTTCAGCTGAAGCAGTTTCGATCTGTATGAATTCTTTTCAAATGCTAGTCCTAGAAATCAATCAACAATATTTGCCTGAAGGTTGGAACCATAATTGGGTTCTCATGACCTGTAGCAATAATTTACGATAAACAATAAAAAAAGATAAAAAATGATGAAACAAATGTGGTAATTAGGAAATTCAAGTGTAAAGGAACAAGCTTTGTGACGGACTGCAATTTGCTCTGCTCGCACAGAGGTTCAGAAATGTCATTCTTAAATAGAGGCTGCTGTTACCTTCCAAACATGCACTGATTCGATGTTAGAGGGAACTGTCCTCCGTCGGCTCCACTTCTCTTAATGACCACCACAATTCCGTTCAAGGGCATCTTGTGGCATTAGGTAAAAATTCTGGGAAGAAAAGAAATGTCACAATAGATGCCACTTGGTTGGTCTTCACCGAAATTTCGAAAACGGTAACTTCATGTGATCTATTTTTTGTCTTTAAAAACAAAGCCATACACACAACGCTGTACCCTTTTTATTCAAATAAAAAAAAAATCTTGCACTTAGAATGGAGACTACTATTTGAATTTAAACCTTGAGTGGTGTGTCAGTGCAAACACATTCGTGCATAGTCCAGCAATAGCCAAACCCTGGCTTGTGAGCCACATGCTGTTCTATGGCATTTACCCCATATATGTGAGTCCCAGAAATATGTTGGCAGAGCTCCTTTCTGCATGACAATTAGTACTATCCTTCAGCTATGTGATTTCATCAACAGATCTATCAGATTCCACAAGAAATAGAAAGAATCTTACTTGAATATATCGGGAGTAAAACTGCTGGAAGCAGAGAAAAATTTTCCCTAACTTCACACGCATGCATTGAAGTTTAAGTATTGTATAATTCTGCTAAAGTAGTGGAATAATAATATAAAAATCATGTTTCCTTGGTTTTTGGCTATTTCCATTAAGGCTTTGTTCATTGGGATTGAAAAAGTGGTTAAAATTTGATTTATTAACAAGCAACTACAGTGTCTAGTATCAGTGCAACTACGTGTAAAACACAGTAGGGCCTACAGGAATTTAGGGAACATGGGTTACAGTTGACCAATAGGCTAATACATCTTACTACTATACTAGTTCTAGTCTTGGTTAGGTCTACCTCATATTGGTAAGCATAATAAGAAAGCAACATTATTGTGGTAGCCTAATATAGTGACAAGGTATAAATTAATAATGTAAGCTCTAGGCCTTACATAGTTACAGTCATGTACAACCCAAAATTTAGAAGGTTAATGTTAGGCTAGTCCTTACTACAGTAAGTCAGACTGTAGTATTAATACTAGCCTAACTGCTAGGGTACAACACAGTGGCATGGGTATAGTTATACACTAAAGTACTACTACGGTACTGCTACTAGCCTAGTTTGATGTTTGCTTTGATTTAATCGTACCGTTATTCGATAATACTCTTTCGGAGAGTCTTCTAAAATTCACAGCATCATATATCCCTTTGCAACTAGTAATACGCCTTGTCTGACAAAGCCTACTGTAGGCTACAATTAATAAGTAATAATATTGATTACTAATACTACATTGCATATGATAGTAACATTAGGCCAAATTTAGTACACCGTTACCATACAACTCTAACGGACAACAACAAACAACCTTTGTTAGGCCAAACAATTACAGCACGGAAAGTATGAACGTCTTGCGAATCATTCATATCCAAAGCAAGAAACTTCACATTTTTATTTGAATTATAACAATCCACGTCATCCCAAACAGCAAGAAGCTATTTATAATTAATTTTACCGTAAATACATGGAAACACTTGTTCCTTCGCTTGCTTATTTCTTCGCTTCTGTTCGAACTACGTACAACGGAAATTTTGAATGAACGCCGCCGAAAGATTGTCAATAAGAACATTACAATGTAACAGCTTGAATTAAATTAGTTCCAAACAGTACAATATTTGCCACAGTTTTATCAGTATTAAGTTCAACAGTGATCATTATTTGACAATGAAAATGTATAATAAATACTATTTAATGGGAAATATGTCATTTATTTAACTAATTTGTTTAATTAACTCGTTTACCAGCGGAGTAATCGTAAGTAGAAGGTGATAACTCCGCCCCATTATTTAAAATTTATCATCACTTGCTTGATTGGCTAATATGCAAGTCCAGGTACCGTACCTGCGCTGCATGTAGTAGTTGAATAAAGGCAATCGTCCGTACAATCGTGTTTTACCGTTAAGAAACAGTACCGTCACGAACCTTTATTGCATACAAGTTCCAACACGAAATTTCTGCACCAAATGTATAGTGTGGACTCGTCAACTGCAGGCTATGGTACGGAAAGTATACAGTTGCGTAGGAAATAACGGCGGTCTAATATGGAACGCCAAAAGGGCAATGTATTTTGTTGTCTCCTTTGATGTTGTCTCCTTCGATGCTGTTGTCTAATTTAATGTTGTTGTTTACTTTATGTTGTCTCAATTGATGTTGTTGTCTCCTTTGATGTTGTTGTCTACTTTTATGCCGTTGTCTACTTCCATGTTGTTGTCTCCCTTGATGCCGTTGTCTACTTTAATGTTGTTGTCTCCTT
>JAIPMN010017460.1:0-15532 GCA_020650975.1 Apostichopus californicus
ATTTCTCCCACCATATCAAGTATATTTTCAGGTGATTTATACCAAATAGATATAGTTTTGGGGTGTTTTAAGGCTTAGGTGTCCGGAATTGTCCATGTCCATGCTATAATGTAGCTACTTGTGAGTTAAAAACTACAATGTAGGTATAGATTTTGGAAAGGAACAAGATTCTTTCTTATTCCCGCTCATATTTTTTTCTCTTTCCTTAAAATTAGTATGGATAATTAATAATACGTATAATAACAGAAATTAAAAAACACACACATTTCTGTTCAAAAACTAGGAAAAAAAGTTTAACGTGATGGACGGTTTTAAATCACCAAAATATTCAATGAGGTTAAAATTGGTCTATATTTGATTGTTTGCAATTGCTGGATGTTTTATCATATCTAGCCATAACTTCATTTCACGCATGAATGAACAGTATTTCACCAACTGTAAGCAATCTATATATGTGGTTCTGCAAGAGTTACAAATCTCTTAGCTAAAAATGCCAAACATGCAAACAAGTGGTCGCTCCACTAATTGACTTTCATGTTTTATCTTTACCTCCATCATTCTTAATGAGAAGTCCCTAGATTAAAGAAACCTATCACCTTTGAAGGTAAATTAGGCTTTAAAAGATTTAAATTTCCCTCAAGAGTGTAACTACCAATCGATAAAGATTCAGCCGATCGATTTTTTAATAGTTTGTTCAGGTGTTAATCTATTACTTCAACCAGCAAAACTGAAACTTTTTTGGAAATAAAACCAAACTAGAAAAAAAATATATAGGTTTCTCACGGTCTTTGTTCGATCATGATACCTATAATAATATATAATATCAATGACTATTGCAATTTTTATTACGACATGAAGCATGCTTTGTAACATACATGTAAGAAACTTACCACTGTGTTTCCTGACACTTGGAGATTTGAGACGAAGGCTCCGAAAATACCAAATGAAATAATAAGATGCATCTTGCCGAGTTGTCCTGGATTGATGCTTTCAGGTTCAGATCTCAAGAAGAAGTGATATTAAAACCAAAGTTATACCGATAGAGGTACCTTGTGAATGACGTAGGCAATACGAGTCTTCCTAATTGTAACCGTAGAGGAGAAATTCCATAATTTTATTTTCTACTTTTAGATTTGTTTTAAGAGCAACCGTATACCAACGAAATGTATAATGAATGTTTTCAATATCTGTAATATAACTGTGAAAGGAGAGTGATAATCTAGAAGTTCGAACGAAGAGCAGAGTAATTTCTAACAGATAGCATTAAACTTTTTTTCGAATGTAGAATAATGATCTTTGTTTTACCTTACAAAATTTTGTAAAGCTCTTTGTTGTTCTTCTTCTTCGAAAACCATGCATCTCAGGCGAAAATGAAACTAAACTATTTGTTATATATGTTAGAATGTTAATAGCTATAGTGTTCTGTTTAGATCATTCTACTTATAACTAGGCATATTAAACATTGTTTTCATTGACATTTTGCGATATCCATTTAACAATTTAACTATACACATAATTGATATCTTCGGAAGCCCTGCGAATGTAGGCCTATATAACATTCCAATTTCTCTTATTTCTTCTTGGAGGATATTTGTACCTTAATTAGATCTCAAAATTTGCTGTCTCGGTGGTTGCAATGCGTTTATCAATCAAACAATTAGGTGCTAACATTAAATATATCAGTTAAATCAGTCGAATTAGTTCCGTGAAGATAGGAAAGGTTTGGATGGAATCTTTACGGGTGTTTAAACTGCACTTTTCATTGGTCACGTAACATATTTCGAGGCATCTCGTTTAATAATTGAAAACAGCATGACCAAAACGAACCACCAACCACCAACAATGAAACAAGATGGCAATCCATGGAGCTGCAATATAGGCCAATTTGACTTTCTACCTCAGTTGATCTTTGATCCCGACCATTACACCCACAAAACTGTCCTATTATCAAGTTTGTCCCATCATTCTCTACATACCGTGTGGTATAATTTTAATTTTTTAAGTTAGTTGACTTTTTACCTGTGACCTTTGACCTATGACGTAATCAATCACGCAGGCACGAGAAATCATCGTCAGGCACCACCTGCCAAGTTTAAACTTGATGGGACTTACGGTCTTTTTTTTTTTGCTCACTCTCACTCAGCCGCCCCCTACCCACCCCCACCCCACCCACACCTGCTCCATTACTGATGTTGGGTGAAGTAAAATATATCATCTCCATATACATAACAAGTAAGGAAATGAGATCAAGATGGTATAGTGTAGAAAGATACGTATTAAACAAGGGATTCATCATTAACTTTTTTAACTTTGATTCCTCTCTTACACAGAGCGTGACTGTTCCAAAAGTCTCGGAAAATGTTAGTTTGTACTTAGTTACTCTTTAAACTCGGGGACTTATCCGTGACTTGAATACCAATTCTATTACGTTAATCAACATGTCCGTTTCATTGACTGAAGCAAGCATGCAAGCAGAAGTCAGTCTATATGACATCAACTAATTAATAATACTTATAATATATTAGTAATTTTTCACGGACAAATTGTATTGGACATCATGCATGCGAGCTATATTGATTGTTTGAAGTTACGTGAACAATTTTGCTAGAACTTAATTGCGCATTTAAAATTAACTTTAAATTATTAAAAGGTTGAAAACGGAATCTGTTAAATTAACTAACTTTATATGCATTTGTTCCTCGATTTTTGGACTATGACATATATAGGTGGTCCTGAAGGAACACACAAGTTGCAGACTTACTGTGTTAGTATAACACGACAATATGTCATAAACAAGATTTTGAACTGTTGCCAAAAACGTGCCACACAGCAATTTGATTATAGTTGATAATTTCCGCCAAAGCAAAATAAGATCGTCACTTGGCAACTCAACAAATATCGTATCTTGACGTGGTGAGATGTTACGTGTAACTCGTCTATTTAAAAATTTCGTTACGATTTAACGCTAGCGTTGCTTATCAATTTGGAAAAAAAATCATATGTTGCTTATATCAAGCCATGTATCTCTGTTTGATATTGAAATGTTCATTAGAAATTTGAGGACATGAGTTTACGTTTCACCTTTCTTACTCTCTTAATGGCCCATCCAACGGACGGAGTGTAAATCGGATACCAAGGGAGGTGAAATCAACCTTTTCATAGAAAGGAGTACCAACCCGCTTTGTTCTAATCTTAATCTACAACTCGTGAGCTACAACTCGTGTGATAAAGATATCATTTCATTTTTTTGCACGGATCTTGTATCCAAACTGGTAGGAACATGTCGATGAAAGTATGCATATTTTGAAGTTGATATGAATATATCCGAGCATAATGCAATATATAAAGTATCATTCATATATGCAAATAATTGCGTAGTAATAACTCGCTATGACTTGCGGGTACAAAACCGGCCGCTTTGGTGAATAATTACGTAGTACTCAACGACATTATATCAACCTATTGGTCTACCGTATCGATTTAAGAGCTATGAGGAAACCTCCAAGCAGTGTTAGCAGTCTGTGGCAAAAATCGTTGTGACGTTGCACATACCCTTTGTTTCCGACTATGCAAAATATACATATGTTATTTGCCCCCACCACCCCCACCCCCTTCAAAACATAATGTCTTTTCATTCTTGGATCTTTGTTTTACCAATGAATACGAAGCGCAATGATTAGTGACAAACAAACAGTCAGAGAAACGTAGACAGTACAAATTGGTACAAGTGGTATAATGTTTACTAAATAAGAAGATGCATTAGTACTAAATTCCACTGAATATTAAATGACCGAGTAAGAACCGTTCATGTTTTTTATATTGTTTATTATTGATCTGTATATAAACTAAATTCTAGAGAAGTGACCCAAAGCAAAACAAAATGTTAACTAATGTAATGAATTTAGGTGCAAATAACTGTTTTGAAAGATTTTTTGATCACCCGTTTTAGTTTAAAATATAGTCATTTTGATTGTATTCTAGTGGGGCTACGGTTCAAACGTGGTTATCATTACGATAGTATAGCTGTGACGTCACAAATATTTGTACTTTCATGAGCAATAAGATGATGATGATGGAAATGTTCACATTGTTATTTAATTCCATCCATCGGGCATTTGTATCAATCAAGACGTCATTTAATAACCTCAAATTGGTTGTAACTGTTTCTACATGACTTAAAATTGAATAGTTATGCTTAATTGCCCCAGGTTCCTTCTTTCTAACAGATTCATGATTTCAATAAACTTATAGCTCCACTATCCTACCTCACCATACCAACTGTAATACTGTTTGGTCCAACACTATCCTTCCTGTCTACAAAATATTTGAATCTTCAGGAAAGAGCGATACGATTCATGACATTATATTGTCAACACATAATTCTGTATAAAACCCGTCCCGGGCTGTGACTATTATTCTTGGCAGCTTGTAACAGATATTAGCTCGCGTTCAATAACCAGGGGAAAAAGGAAAAGACTGTTGGCAAACAGAGGAGGAAATTTTGCATTGTTCATTGCAGCATATGATGTCAAATATTAATATTATTTTGAAACACAATTTATATTCACATGTATACACGCCTTTTTTGTCAATGTGTATACGAACTTTTTTGTAGAGAATAAAAGTCCCTGCAGTATAAACGTTTTTATCAGCTTCTGCTTCTGTTATTGAGTGTGCCGGTGGGGAGGGGGCGGACAAAGTGTCGTGCCTTAATATACTGTAAAAATAATACTGAAACAACTTATTTACGAAGAAAGCACTTTATTGATTCGAATTTTCTAGAACACAAAGTGTCTTTGTGTGTATCATATAGAAATACATTTTGTTTAATTTAATTTGCTTAAACGAAGATACAATTTAAAGCAACAAAATATCACCATGGACTGTTTTTAAGAACATAAAATGTAGAACTATATAGTCTTCACACATGGTACATATCATTCATTATATGTCAACAAAATAAAACAAAAAAACATTATAACTGTTAAGGCAAGATTTCGGTAGTGCTGCATTTTCTTCTTTGAGAGTTTTTTTGCAGATCACTGTCAATAAATATATTTTAAACATATCCCAACATTAATTCCATGATGATATCAGAAATGTCAGTCTGCATTCGCTCATTCTGTTCTTCTACAAAGGACGGATCTTCATCTCAATGTACTGGATATTATAATAACCGCCTGGGAAGTTGTACCAATAACCAAGATGACTAACATAGTTCGGATTCGAGTTATAGCAATACCAACCGTTGAGATTACTACCAAGGTACCACCACCCGGCATCATAATTATCAGCACAGTGATAAGACGAGTAACCGTCGTTGTCGCGATCTGTTGTTGAAAATGGTTTTCCTCTGTGAGGATCCATAGCATCATGACCTGTGATGGTGAAGAAACATTATATAGATACATGGAGTTATGAAATCAGATCTACCACTTTTGCTTAAGTCGTCAACTGTATTAAATACACTGTAGCGCTAGATATGTGGTTATTTAATAAGCACTGGAAGTACAAGGGTGTTTTGTCGTGATACAAAAAGACAAGTCCAGTGTTGTTTTACTATGCCTATGCACACATTTGTATAGTGATTTTCACTAACTGAACCAAAGAGTCATAAGTCCCATATTTATGGTAAACATCATATTTGGTAGTATATTTACGTAATATTAAGGTCTCCCGTAAGGTCCTATAATTTTTTGGGAAACACAATTTGTTTTATGAAATTTACTGCAGTTATTGTATGATGCATAGTTAAGCCACTCTCTGACAAGTACTACTTTACTTCGATCTCGAATATTTCTCAAATTTCTTTTATTTTTGTAAGCCAATAACATGGCTTCATAACTGACTGACCAGTTCATGCATTGGTTTGAACAGAGTGTAGGAGGGAAGGAAATCAAGTATATATTAATGCTTACTAAGGTTGCTAAATGTCAATTATTGGTTTCGAGTAGTACAGCTTGATATTTAGTACAATATGTTATCCCTCAAACCCCACAGAGAAGTAATATATTATCATGCGGAATCAAACCCGACCTCTGTAAATTCATTAAAACATATCCTTATTGTTTTTCCTTGTGAAGAGATTGTTGTTCACCATATTTGCCACTGCCTTTTGTGTGTGTGGGGGGGGGGGGGTGGGGGATTTAAATCTGTATCTGAAGATTGTAGAACGAAAAACAATTGTTATAATAAATAACAAGAAATGAATCAAAAATGTTTAACTTCACATACCAACGGTCGGTCAAATCTTAGAACATTCGCTAAAGCTAACATGGAAACGTGACTTTTACTTTTCTCTTTGCCCAATGTTGCTAATTTCCTTTTTTACTTTTTATCATGAGCACAACAACTACATTTCAAGTTAATCAATTTATAGTTTGATATTGATATTTGAAAATTGAACAGATATGAGTTTAAAAATAAAGTGTGTGATAACAACAAAATTCATTTACGCTAACGCGTTGCTTAACCGTTATACGTTCCCGGACAGGATTGTTAAATGTAAAGAACCTGATGATAATTAATATTACTAAATACCAGTGAGAAAAAGCCGTAGAAAATGACGTAAGAATTGTTTCTTCAAAATCATTAGTAATCCTAACGAGATTCTCAGTCATAACGTGACTGATTCCAAAGTTCGCAGATATGTTAAAACAAGGATATGTTATTAATAATTCAGAGTTTAATCAACCAGCGTTTAGGTATATGTTGTTTTGCTCTGCATCTAATATATCAATAGTTATGAGGGAAAAAAATTACGTCAGACCTATGTGAAAAGATTTAAGATAATATGTGACTTCTTACCTGAGATTTCATGTCATTCAATTAATATTGCTTTTGGAAATCATTATGTCAATATTTTTTTCAAATATCTTAATGAAATACGTAATGGTTATAAAATGTACCGGTACTTACCTACTGTACTTGAAGAATCGTATTCACCCAGACCAACCAACTTGTATTTGGTACCTTCATCACTGACACGGAAAAGATTGTACTTTGCAAAGTAAGGTTGATCATCGCTCTTGGAAACGAAGTCAATTCGTAGTTCATATTCCTTTTGATTTGTAATATAGGCCAGTTTTTCGTTACCAAGCCAGAATTCTCGATGAACGAACCCAAAACCGTGTTTGTAATCGTTCCAATTGCGATTAAAATCAACTGAAAAATCCATTCGTCGTTGAATGACCTGTTCAATTAAAATTAGAATTAAAATATTACCTTGTTTGGCAAGGTGACTGTAATATTGTGACAAGAGTTCACTAAATTATTGCTAAATATCGATACAAGCACGTGACTTCAGGAATACAAAAGCTGTGCTTCATAATAGATTCATGCTTCAAACTAACAATTTCTCTGTTAACAGTTAGCAAAATTGCACACATTCTTATGTTTGTGTATATGTCAAATGTTATGACTGTAACGTGTAACCTTAGAGTATGTCATGCCATTCTTTAAGTAAATTTAGCCTGTTCTCTGTTCAAGTATTGCCATCCCTACAACTGACATTCTGATTTTAAAACGATGATATTATAAAACATTTATACTATTTTACTAACCTTATTAGGTGAATTCTTACAAGCAATTCTTATTGATTACAGCCAGTTCATTTACTGTCAAAAAGAGTCTTAACAAAAACAGTTTCATTCTTTGCAATGCAACTTGGTTAGTCAAACTAATGATGTTATCCAAGTTATGCATGTTACAATGTTATGCATCTGGCTGTTATTTTCGAATATAATTGAAACCTTGTGGAATAATTGAAAAACTCAATTACAGTTAACATGCAATCTGATATAAATCAAGGCAAACCTTTTACATTATTTTAAAGCATATCAAATGTTTCAGGACTTAAATAACTAAATACGATGGACAACAATTAAGCCAGTAATATTGATTTAGTTTCTAGATATAGATCAAGAAACAGATGTTAATCAAAGAGTAATTACCAGCCAGCCTCCTCCATCTACAGTGTTGTTACAATACACAGCAAATGGTTCCATATATGAGTCTGGTTGTATGAGGTAGACCCCGTCTGAAGATTCCCCGTCACATTGTTCAAAGACTTCCTTACAATCTCGAGGGTAGTCAGGTTGTTGATAGAAAAAATACGAGGCATCTGAAGGAAGAATACAGCGACAATAAAGTATTTATATCTGTCATAGGGAATGTTACACGACCCCTTTTCACTAGAACTTCTCTGCACGTTTTTGTTTTATATTTATAACTTAAAGTAGATTTGAATTATAAGCATCTATTAATTCCCTAGGGTCTTTGCCCACTGAAACGTACCAGTGCGGAATCCTTCCATAAACATCTTTTGAATTATAACTGGTTAAACGTTTCCTCTTACCTGTTTCAGAACTGCGCTTATTCCTCGTAGAAAATTCATTGTTTCTCTGTAAATCCTGTAAAATAAAGAAACCATCATGGCAGATGGAATAACACTACGATTAAAAGGTATCGTGCAATTATTTTACATAACATTTTACATTATATTTTTGCATCATAAAGGAAAGCAACACAGGAACAGAAATCATCCGGAATTTTTCTTTTAGTTCTTGATCAAGTGCACTAAACTAAACTATATACTTCATAAACCACGATTTTCTTATTTACAAAGCATAATACCTACCCATGAATGTATACCGATATAAATATATATAAGTTATTAAAAATGGGAAATTGGTCGGGAAAGCGTAATTGCAAAAAACGTACATTATTTGACTGTTTCAAAGCGATACCATGTAAATAAAACAAATCGTTTAAATCCAAAACAATGAATCGCAATTTAAAAGTTTAGGACAGAAATAAAGGAAAAAAAATATTGGAATATGAACGCAAAGTACCAAATTAACTTCTCTAATATGTAACGTGAACAAGTTAAATGAAAGGATAATATCTTGACTTGCGATGTAATATAACTTGAGTTTTCCCCTCAGTAATTTTATCTCATTTTCCAAAATTTTATTCTATATTGGGTCGTGGAAAACTTGTAAAACAGAGAGTGTGCTAAGATCGAAAATGACTAGCAAAAAACAAAAAGCGAAAACCAAAATGAGCCTATTTATGATATCTATGTTGACGTTGTGATATTATCAAATATTACATTACTAAAGAACTCAACTGTATGACCTGTATAGGATTAATAACAAATTAGAAAAAAAAGTTTTACAAGTTCTTACAACCAAACACCGTAGAAATAGACGAAATGCATTGCCGAAGTCTCTTTAATGCCTTGATGCCACAGAATGATTTAGTTTAGTGTTGTGATGCGCACACGTGTTAGTTATCATTTCTACATCGAGAAAAAAAAACAAGTATAATAATTTCACTGAATCATATTATAATCGGTACAAATCGTAAGTTTTGTTTTCAATGTTGCTAACGTAACGTAAAGAAAAAAAAACAAGTATAATAATTTCACTGAATCATATTATAATCGGTACAAATCGTAAGTTTTGTTTTCAATGTTGCTAACGTAACATTTTCAAAGAGTCAACGATTAAAGTAGACATATATGATGATGTGTGTGTTATATTATATGTAAGAAAATGCTTTATTCATTAACTGCATTGTAAACACATATCATCTATTTTGACAAAAAAATAACAATGCTTTAACCGGAATTATAATTTTAGTTGAACGACGAAGGAAATATAAGTACTTCAAAAGATTTGGTTTGCTGACAATCATTCACGTAGCCTCTGTGTTATAACTCTTTCCTTGAATGTGATTCCTTTTTTTTTTAATATTTCATACCTTTAAGAGACCAATTTAATGAACCGTTTTTCTCAAGCATCTTTGGTGTATGTTAATTCACTGACAACAAGTTTTGTGTCACACCAAACTATAATTCAATCATTTTTGGTATAAAGGCAAGCACGTTTATTTTAAATTAAGGAATTAAGATTCTCGCGTTGTTTTTAATTGTTAATATTACTTTAAACTTAAGTAGTGTGGTACCAACAATTAATTGACAATATAAAGCTCAATTTGTACGCTGTCCTTGTGTAAAAATTTTACACAATTTAATGCTTACACAGCTATGATTTTCCGTAACCTAATACCATAGAGAGAATAATTTCTAAGATGATATTTAGTTTAATCCATGTAGATCTTAATTTTAATGGCCACATAATAACATTGTATTTTTTAGAAAGCTTGTAACTTATGTAAACAACGAACTATACTTGTGATATGCAACAATTACACACATCAATTAATTTATTAAGTACTCTATAGGATAATAATATTTGTTCTCCTTTAATCTTTATGTTTCTTTAGTTGTTGACTATTAATTTCAAATATCATCGAAATCGAAATGACCACAAAATAGTTTCGTAAAAGATATCTGAGAAAAAAAATGTTTCTGCTAATTTTTTGACGAAAACAATGTATATATTTAGAAAACAATATATTTTGAAAAAATAAATAGTCTAGATGTTATGTCTTTATTTCAAGAAAACGTCTATGTTTTCCTTTCTTATATTTAGAATTTTTACTTTTGACAATACGTACAATAGCACACACTTCTATTCACAATCTAAGAAGAAAAAACGGTTAAACGTGATGTCTGATTTAACATGCTATATTAAACACAATTTTTTATGATTCATTGTTATTCAAGCCATAAATCTATTACAATCATAACTGAACAGACTTGTCATCAACTGTAAGGGCATATCAATATATGTGATTACTACAACAAGTTTGCCTTAAATAAGAGTTACAAATCTCTTAATTCTAAATGCAAACCAAGTTGTGCTCCATTAGTTGAATTTCATGTTTTCTATACACTTTTTTTTTTCCTGGGAAGGTTAAAGCAGAGCATATGTATAGGTTGCTTAGCCTTTAAAAGAATATACCACCAAAACAATAAAACAAGATTCAAAATTGATATTCCCCCATGAGTTATAACTGTTAATTGTTCGACACTCAGTAGTAAGAACTAGTTTCGTTGTGTTCTTTTTTAATGAAACAAGTTTGGAATAAAACCGAAAGAAAAACGAAATTACAGAAAAGTGCTTAGGACGAATGGAGATTTGCACAGTTTTTTAACTGGATTAACTTAGTTTTTAGCCGATCCTGTAGGCAATACTATAAAGTTATATATAATTGAAAATTAAAAGTTTTATATTTACATGCTATGTTACAAACAGATAAGAGACTTACCACTGTGTTTCCTGACACTTGGAGACTTGAGACAAAGGCTCCGAAAATACATAATGAAAGAATAAGATGCATCTTGTCCTGGACAGGTGTTTTTCGGTTGACAGCAAAAGAAGAAGTGATATTGAAACAAACGCTATACCGACAGAGGTGCCTTGTGAATGACGTAGCATTACGATCTTTTCCTTTCAACCGTAGATGTGAAATTCCATTATGTGCAATACAGTATAAATGTAAAAGCATAATTGCACTTTCTTCTTGTATTGATGTGATTTAATGAAGACCGTACATCGATGAAATATACGCTAGAGATACTTTCCAACAGCAATCGTTTCACATATTTCGAATGTAGAAGAATATATTTCATTGTACCTTACGAAATGAAACCAAACTATTTTGTATGGTTCGTCTTCGCAATATGCATCTCTGGTGAATTGAACTGTTCTTCATATGTTATTGAACATTCATTTTAGATCATTTAACTCACTACATATTGCGGTGTGGGTCATGTATGCCTGCTATGAAGGTTATATGTGGAGAGTTATTATAACTTTATTACGCTTGTTAGACTATTAACATATAACCATAAAATATGAGCAAATCATCTAATCAAATTAACATTCACTGCACACGGTTTTGTTTCTATTCATTGGACTATGACATATATCCTAAACCATTTGTTATCTTCAGCAAATATGGCAAAATATCAATGTGAGAAACTGAATCAAAAGTGAGTGCTTATATCAAGCATCATTTCGAAACTTAATTGCTCAGAAAATTAAGAGGCAGCCGTATACTTGTCGCACCATTTCTGCCCAAGGAGCTAAACTTAACGCCTCTATTCGACACAGGAGAATAATCGTTAGCATAGTGAGTAACAACTTCCTTTGTTTTCCTTTGCATCATCACTGCAATGTAACCATGGAATTGAACAAACTTGTTTCGATGTATTGTTTCGAACCTGTTTCGAAGAGCAAAACCACCTCCCCTCACCTTCATCGTAACTGTACAGATGGTTATACGTATTGCTTCATTAGAAACTCTATCATTTAAACAGTAAGCTTCAATCATCACTTAGATATATGATCTAGATATTAATGTTTTGTATTAGTCACACAGAGGCAATATCCTGAGTGGTTAAGTGTTCAGAGTATACGTTTGTTTCTGTAAATAACTCCAATACATAATAACATATAATACCATTACATTTGTTTATCTGATTTAGAGGCCGAGGTAATATTATATCTTACTATTACACCAACAGCCAAACCTTTTAAGTAAGAACGATTTATTTTGTCTAAATATATTGTTTATTTTCCTTAGGTCCGTTCACAAACTCTTCTAAGTTGTTACAGTGAATAATAGTTCATGCCATGTATCGGCCTTTATGCTGTAACAATAATAATGAAATACATTGATTATTGCAAAGTAGAGTGTTTTACTCCTCATAAAAAAATCATCTGTGACTCAGTCTCCATGTCTCCTCCCCCCACCCCACCCCTCATTAAGCAGACAGAAATTATACAATTTACAGTGTACAGAACATAAATATAGCATGTATTTGCGATACAATGTAAACAGTCGAAACCTCTTCAACATTGTTTCAAACGTTGCAAAATATAGCCGTAAATATGCATATGAATACCCTCTATTTTATCAACATTTCTCAAAAGTGAAGGAATACCTCAACGTAACAACTTATCCCTCACCCCACCACCACCCATAAAAAAAGGGCGGTGCCACTATGTTTAATAATTACTTCTTTACATATTGAAAAAGGCATGATTTAAGCAGAGTTTGATGCCTGATAGTTGCACTTATCACTCGCTGTACATTCAATCATTTTTTTTACGACTGGGATAACTTTTGTAACACTGACATGTATTGCGAATGTACATACGATACTACAGCTTAAACACTACAGTTTATAATTTATACTGTTTCAAACGTACTGAGTTTTCAGATGCTCAGATCAAGTGTTATCTTAATTAGAATGTAAATTGGTCAGTTGGTGCGAAACAGGAAACTATTACTACACACAACACGAATCAAATCAGGTATTGTAGGAAGTATCTACATTTCTGTTTGTTTAGATAACTCTGCTGACGTTTCCTATAGTCGACGGTTCGCTGTGCAATTTCTTCAGCTTAAACAACTACAAAATAAAACCTTGGCAACGTAGCCAACCGAATATATTGTTTTATTTAATTATGATCCAAAAAAATAACACTGTTAAGCTGCAGTCAGGGATTGCTAATATTGATGAAGGATTATATTTTTTGTTCTTTTGTGCAAGCTTGTGTTCTTGTAATCTTGCTACCTTGATGTTATTGTTTGCATATTATACAGTCATCAGTCCAGAACGGGTGCTGAGGGTGTACACCCACTCCCCAATTGTTAACCTTTATAAACACCATTTTGCGACTTGAGACATAATTATTCAGACCTAATTTATAGTCTAAACATGTTTCAGATTCCATAATTAGATGGCTAAAATTGTATTTACTTTTTAGGAGAACCACTACACATCATCCTTTCACACATGGGTGTCCGTTGGAACAAGCCTGAAGGTTCCCATTTTCACCGTTCTAAAATACCTGATCCACTCTTGTTAATGTAGATAAAATAATAGTAATTTACCAAAAAAACTTTAAACATCACACTTTATGGTAAAAAAAACGTAGATGGGAAACTGAGAATTGCTGATTAGGTTATTATTAGGATATTTAAAATAAGAATATTCGTTTAAGATTTGTGCAAAATAAAAATTAGATATCTTATGGCTTTTGCGGTTTCGTAAAAAGTATCTTTAAGTTGCAATCATGTGTAGGGATGCATTTGATCAACAACTCCACGGAAGACACCTGAAACATGCAGAGGAAGGTATCGGGGTGTAAAATCCCTATTAAAATGGTTTGATCATGCCGACGTATGCCGTTGTCATATCAAACGTAGGTAAAAATCTCACTTTCTTTTGAATAATTTTCATGGTTAGAGTACAAACCCATGCTTGTTGCTAATATAGTTACATACATTAGGTACTGTTAAAGTTGTATCATTGTAATGAGAATGTTACCAAACACTACCAAATAAAAAAAAAATGACGGAAAATACTTCCAAGGAATAGTTCAGACTGCTTTCATATCTATTTATCGATATCGATTTACAGGTTGCGAGAAATGAAACAACCTAACCCCCTCCTCCTCCGCACCCCTCCCCTCCCGCAAAAAAGGGACGCATATTGCTGGAATGTTACGAATTTACTTATAGCCTCTGCGCGGCTGTTACTGAAGGATCAAAATGCTACCAACTGCTCAATTTTGAGATCTAAGGCGATTAAATAATAAAAAAAAGAGTCGTATTTCAATTTAACCAATCCTGTAGAATGATGTAATTGGGTTATATGAAGCTTGATTTGCAATAAAGCTCATTTGGCAAATATATCTTCACATGTAGATTATTGCACACGGTTATTTTCAAATTAGCTGGAGGAAGAGGAAAGGGTCAATATTGTATGAGAAACATTGAAAGGGCCAACGTTACCATAAAACTATACCCTGTAATCGTCAGTACTTTCACAATGGAATCTATAGTCAGTAGGCTCAAACTAAGAGGACCGTATATTTTTGTTATAATTTTTTGCATCACCGATTAGAATTATTAAGAATTATTTGTAATGTTGATCACAACCTGATCGGAACACTAAACTTAATGGAGATACGCGGGTTCTTACGAACTAATTCGACAAATAACCTTGAACATTCAATCCTAATTGTTCTTGAACTTTTTGCAGTTTAATCGTTGTAAAATGTCATTTGAGGCCATACGATGAATTTTATGTTAATGTGGATTTGTGGTAAGAAATGCAGCTACTTTACTTGATTCTGTTCAGGTGTTTACAAGGATATTTCTCAAAATTAAAAGTTGTAAAATGTCATTTGAGGCCATACGATGAATTTTATGTTAATGTGGATTTGTGGTAAGAAATGCAGCTACTTTACTTGATTCTGTTCAGGTGTTTACAAGGATATTTCTCAAAATTAAAAGTTGTAAAATGTCATTTCAGGCCATACGATGTATTTTCCTGTTAATGTGGATTTGTGGTAAAAAATGCAGCTACTTTACTTGATTCTGTTCAGGTGTTTACAAGGATATTTCTCAAAATTAAAAGTGGTATCGAAATACGAAATGGGCTGATAGGTATGTGTCTATTGGTTTCTACCATTTAACGTGTCTACAGTCATCCTTTTTGAACTTCAAAAAGTAATCTTGAGAACAAAAACGTATTGCCCTTAACAGATTTTACTCCAAAAAACTTATTTTAAGTTTATACAGACGTATTAAGGATTATCTGTGG
>JAIPMN010017462.1:0-17976 GCA_020650975.1 Apostichopus californicus
AGGAATTATGAGTACTGTAAAGTAGGATGATCAAATATATTACTGATTATTGCTATGATCTGCTGTGATGTGATCTGATTTATTCTTTTCAGTATGCCTGTCATCAAAAACATTTTGTTAATCTGTGATGTCATAGTGACATCACTAAGATCTGAAAACTACGTACTTTTCATATTTTCAAGGTTGAATGTTAATAACCGTGACCAGTGTTGTAGCCAGGAGAAAGTGAGTGCCGGCTAATTTGAAGAGAGTGGCGGCTAATTTGTCTGACGATGGCGAGCGAAGCCAGCCCGCGAGCATAGCGAGCCCTCTGCGTGAGGTCCAGGGGCCCTTGTTGGGGTTCGAGGGGCAGAGCCCCTGAAGATACAGGGATTTAGTTGATTTCAATGTCTTTAGGTGGCTCTATTCTACCCCTATTTTATACATATTGCGATAAATATTTTGAAACCCGCCCAAAAACGCTACACAGAAACCTAAACTTTCCGACAATTGCGATACAAATTTCCGAATGTACGAGCGAAATGTATTGACGTTGTTGTCACAGTAAATATGTGTGTGATTGCTCTCTCGTACAGTGGCGGAGCTAGGGGTATCGGTCAGGAGGGGCGAGAATGGTCTGTCCGTGTCTGCGCTTGTGAGTTATGGCTCGCTCGTTGCGTTGATGAACATCTTTCGACACTATCTAAGCGGAGCGCCACCACAGGTTGGCGCGTAGCGTACAGAATTTTTTTGAATAAAGATACTCCCTAGATCGCCGGAAATGACCCTTTCCGGGCCTGGCTAATTTGCAGATAAACGAAGAATAAATAGATGTAATCGTAAAATCGTAAAATTATACCAACAAAATGTGACAAATGTCAATAGGTAGATGAGAGCGCAATAAAAAAGGCAATAATCGCGAATAAGTAAAAAGTGGTGAAAAGGGCGCCAGCAGTCCATTTGAGTCCGTCAGGGGGGGGGGGGCATCCGCCCCCTGACTGTATGGACGCTCCGCCACTGCTCTCGTACGTATCACTCACACGTGTACTGCATGCAGCTGTTATGATTACCGTGTCTGCGCTTGTGAGTTATGGCTCGCTCGTTGCGTTAATGATCATAGTTTCGTAGTATTACTAGTTCCCCAGGTTTTTATTTGGTTTTGTTCAGGCTAGAGAATCGGACTACAGTATTCTAAATTCTGATTCAGAATAGTAATAGGCCTATTTTGGGTAAATTTGTGAACAAATTATTTCGAGTTTGACACAGGTAATTTTCAGTGTATTTTGATTTCATTTAATACAAGATTCACTGATTTTTGTGACGGTCGGTAGGAAGCTTGAGTGCCGGTCGGTAGGATGCTGATTTACTCTGAGTGCCGGTCGGCAAGCACTAGTGGCGGTTACGCCCGACCGGCGCCGACCGGCGTGGCTACAACACTGACCGTGACAATGAAACCAATGACATCATTAGGTCATGTTCAATATTTTTAGATTTAACATTTGAAAATCCATATCAATTACAAAATATAAAAATTATAATAGACAAAAAAACATATTAATTAATTGAAGTAGTTGTAGCTTGATGATGTCATACTTAGACTTGATCAAGCCTTCAGCCTAGTCTTTGCAAACACATGAAATATGTGATATCTCCCAAATAGTATACAAATAATGAATGGTTATGAGTGCAATAGTGCAAATATTTCATGAGTTGAAAGATGAAATGTTCCATTCAACGAGGCGCAGCCGAGTTGAATGGAACAAATTACATCTTTCAACGAATGAAATATTTGCACTATTGCACTAATGGAAACCATTCATTATTTGTTTTATACAACACCTTCAAATTTGGATATAATTGGATGTAAAATGCACTCATGCAACAGATTGTTTTGAACAGACAGGTTTCTCTGCTCTCTTACCATTGAAAAAAGTGCTATCAATAAAGTATAACCCATGGTTCTATTTCATAGCGTGCAATAGAGCGGATTTTGCATGCAATCGACGAGCAATTGACCAATCAAATGGCCGGAATATAATTAGGTGTTGTATAAAAGAAGATATCTCTTAGCTGTTTGAGGAGAGTATAGTTTATGACAGTTATCTCTATCACATAGACCATAGTGTTGGGGGTTGTGTCTCTTTTCAAAGCTACATGAAAACATACTGCACTGTTTACCATAGTCCTTCAAAATCACAACTGGAATGAGTAAAATATAAAGCACATAACACACACTATGATTGCACCTTGACACTTTTAAACATCAAGCTATTCAATGTGGTATGTATTAACGTGATTGAAGCACCTTGTTCTAAATTTGCTCCTTCTGTTTTCTTCTACAGGACTAGCGTGGCTCTAAGCTACCTCGGTTGGATGGGGTATATTCTCTTCCAGTTGCTTAGCAACCACACAGTTCTCATTCCCAGATCCCAAGCTAATCGACCACACCTTGATCTTCTGACACTAAGACTTCTTTTTGGTGCTATCGGAGTGCTCATTGTAGTACTTCTCTATCTACAGTCTTCTCCAGTAATGTACTATGCCTACTGTGTGCTCCCTGTAATACTCTGGCATGCAGTCTGCCAAAGGTACGTTGAAGAAGCTGTCCTACGTCTGTATTCAACTTGGGTTGTGTATTTGCGTAGTTTCCCATTTCCCTTACCAGACAACCTCGGTGCCCCGGTTTCAGTGTTGAATGCAGGTTTCCCATGGTGAAGAGGGTTTAAAGGGTGTGAAGACTTGCGCACAAAGAAACGTCTCATGCCGGTAATCTGACCTAGTTTCGACTGAGGTGCAACAGCAGTGTTAGACACCACCATTGATCCCAGAAAATACACACACAGCTTGCTACCGTCGGTAATTAGACACTAGTGTACAGTCATTACATGCAGCTAATTTCAATACCCATAACACAGTGTAAAGAGCAGTGATGGACATCTCAGCAGGGGAGTTGTTATGGAACTCCCTGATCTCAGGTCCAGATAAAAGATAACAAGGTATCATGTTTCATTACTGTCTGCATTTTGTAGCAACAAGAAGAAAACTTCACTTGCAAGCAACGGAAAGTTAACTTTTTCACAGGGCGGCACGCGGTTTGGGGCGAGTCTTCAATGCCTTTAAGTGGGGATGTACAAATAACTTCTGTACCATAAATTCCCATATATTTGAATGTTTTGCAACAATCCCTATCTTAATGAAAGTACCATCTTGTGTAATTTTCCATAAAAGGGCACTAGTCTTTCTATTTAACAATACTTTTAATATTTCCCAAACAAAAAGACATTTTTTAAATGCCAAATGGGCACTTTTTCATTGTAAAACTTGAAAAAGGATACTTTTCATTAAGGAAAAGGAGTAACTTCTAATGTATTAACAGGAGCACTTTTGAGGTTTATAACAAAATGAAAGGAAAGGCATGTGATCCCCCCCCCCTCCCCCAGTTCCTTTGTTTCTACTACCTCTGCATGTTCATGTAGGCTTATGTTGTGTTTAACCTGGAATCACATATGATCACAAATAAAGGTTGCCACACAATTGTTGCTAAGAATTTCACTAACCGACCTATATATGGGATGAAACCAATTGAATTTTTCTTTTTTTAATATAAGTTAATTGAATACATTCACAAATTATTTGATTCCTAAATTAGAGTTTTGATCAATTACAGTCACATTTACGACGATACTGGTTTTGCTCGTCAGTGTTGTCGTTTATATAGCTAAACATTGTAAAGCAGAATGCTGCCTGATCAAAACTAAGAAAAGATTGACCTGACCAGAAAGAAGATATTTTTGCTTGCAGTTTTCACCCAAACAAATCAAAGTATTGTAGTTAGGCCTAATACAATAGTACATGAACTGTCAAGATGCAGTGTACACTTCATATCAGCCATTCTATGTTCCTTTTTTCTGACAGATACCAAACATTTTTAACTGCTTACCAAACTGTGACTCAGAGGTATGGATTTACATACATCCTCACAACAATGGCTCTGTGCTTCTTCGGTGTGGAGGTTCTAGTGCTGAGTTTCTTCTACAGAGAAGTTATCTCAGTTGGACTGGTTGCCATAGCAATTTGGCCTATGATGTCCACTATAAGGAAGACTCATTTTGTGAGTATGCTGAAGTGAATTTATAGTTTTTTGTTTATAACATTGTGTGGAACTTTATATTAACAGAGTTGAAAATATTTGACTAAAAAAACCCTTCAGGGAAAAGAAAATATTCCAACTTTCCAAAAAAGTTTCAACATTTAGCAAAATTACTGCATCATGAAAAATGTTACCTTTAAAGCAGCCGGTTGCATCTCGTTACTAAAACCGATTAAGTTTTATGGGATAAGCAATTTTGTTTAATCGCTTACCCAGGATAGCCACTGCTCAGCCATCAAATATGGAGGATGTTATGTATTAAAGTCCCTTTTGGCGTTCCTCTCTGTCGAAATACATCATGGCCGCTGGCCCAACGTAGTCGGATTTCTCTCGACACATTATTATGAATATTGGACCCACATACCCAACAGAGGACACATCAAAGACTCAAAACGATGACGGGATGACTTGGGTAGCAGAATTGTCTGTGTCTGCAACGCTTGTGGGAATCCCTGTATCTCACATACTTCACGATGAAAATGTGTGTAAAGTACAAACACAATATAAAATAAGTACAATTTTCATACGGTCAATATAAAATCATATAATTGACTGTAATTAAGTTGCACTTAGTCTTGTTATATATAATCTTGTTAGTATAATGTTTATGTGTACATGCATTTAGTAGATTTGTGAATTAGCCAATATGCAGTACATATACAGGTAACTAATATGGTTTCAAGAAATGTATAGTCTCTAGTTTTGCGATTCTGTAAGTATCAAAGACCAATTGTAAGCTTTAATTGCTTCAAATCCAGTTTCATTAAAATGAATGACATACTTGTGTCTGGCGAGAACTTGAAATCATGACAGACATCAGGGGCATCCTACGCATTGCCATTGTTCACTCTCAATGTAATGGCATATTAAAGTAGTGGTGATGCATAGTGAGCGACTTCTTTCTGACCCAGTTCTTACATGCAAACGATTAATTTAAATGCTCTTCATATAAGAAGCAGACAGAACGAGGTCAGCTGTACTCGTACAGTTGCATTAATGTGGTATAAACCGTTGTAGAGAAGCGATCTAACTATATATCACCTCTAAACAACACTTTATATCTTCTGTTTGTGTATTAAAGTTATCTTCAAGTTTATAGTGTTCCCGATCAGTTTGGGGAAGTTAAAATTGACTTTAAATTCTCACCAGTGAACTTTTCGTTAATAATGTTATTATTCTGCTCTTATTTCTTCTTTCTCCACAGATGACAGCCGTGGGTTGGTTCGTATCCTGTGTGATTCTCTCTGTTTTTCCTCTTTTACCTGTAGTTGGGTTGGATACTAACATTCCTTTGGTGTAAGTTCATTGTTAAATTTCAGGTCTTTTTTTTAACTTGATGTGTGTCTAAATCCGTTAGAATTGCAATCCCGTCATTCTTTGTCAGCCAGTGCCTATTCCACTAGCAAGAAAGGAAAGTCCACAACATACAGATAATAGACCATTAGTAACAAAGATTTTTAATGATGTTAACAATTATCATGACTTAGCCTAAAACGTGTGTTTGCTTGTACAAAATTGACAAAGAAAATAGAATAATGGAACTATGTGGGAGGCTTCGATATTGGCTGTGTAAATATATATTAAAGTTCAACAAAAACCTTTGTCACCTTGAATTTTCTTTGACTATTTCATCATCGTGTTTGACATGCTGAATGTATCAGATTACATTTATGATACAATCTCTAAGATTGGCCTTTTTGCTTTTGTCAAACGAGTCATCTTTTGCAACTTGCTCTGATGACTAAACCCTCATGTGCAAAAAGTTAAAAGATCTATTTTTATCGATCTATCTTCAATTTAACAGGGGAAAGCAACTATATTATCCACCAATTACATGATATTTGGCACTTAAATCGGAAACGACAGGGGAAAATTGTTGAAGATTGTCGCATAATTGATGTTAGAGTAATGGTAATTCATGTCTGAGTTTGCAAGTGTAATTTTCCTTGGCTTATTGTGTTAACTCTAGTTAACAATATATGGATCCCAACGAAAAGCTAATTATACCCAAATTTCTCGACAGTAACACGGAAAGTCGTGAGAAGTAAATGTCACGCAGTGTCTGTATTTACTTCTATATATTTTAATAGGTATCTGTACTACAAAACTCGGGCATTGATATGGTCACCAAGCGTAAAGACTGATATCTTCAACTTTTTTTTCTTGTTTTTGTTAGTGTAAGAATATCTACTTGCTCAATTGGGTGTCAGTTTGTGACTTGGTGTAAGCTAGGTCTTAAGTTTGAACTTTGTGTGAGTTGCCATGCTTGGTAAAAGTTATTGACAATGTTTGTTTCGAACTTGTCAGCCTGAGGGTGACATATTACATTAAGCAAGGCAGTGATTGTTTGTACCATCAAGTGGTGCTTATCGTTTGTGATTTTTTCTTTTAGTGAAGGAGAACAAACTGTTCTACTGACCCAATTATTTCATTTTAGTTTTTTATCTTTCATTTTACTTCAGCGTTCTGGCCGGAATATTCATTCTCTCAGCCGGTATCGTCTGCTGGAATCAGCTACCATCCAGCTACAAATCAATAGTCTTTCCTGGCCAGCTCTTTGTGGTTGCCACGGCAACCTATTTGGTCTACTCAACGTGGGCAAGTGTAGAAGAGGGTAAAGGTCTCCCATTGGTCAATCAGATTCTCAGCTGGTGTATACTCTTTGCATCCTTCTTTGTTCCTGCCACGGTTTCTACGACGATGTTACCGCGGCTCCTGAGCATCGATCTGGCATTCGCCGCAACGTACATAATGCTTAGCACCTCGTATCCTTACAAAAGATTGATTGCTTTCTGATTGGGGTTGAAGAAGTGAGGGGTCAGCCACATACTAGACTGATTTGGTTGGACTGTGGGGGTTCTATGTTTATACTATCTATTACAATGCAGTCCATTAACTTCAGATATAGTTGAAATTCCAGGACTCAGTTACTTAACCACAAAAAATGATATTTAATAGACATGCCTCGGGAAACGGGCATCAGGGAGGGCTATGGGTCCTGTGTCAATTAGGGGGTCCGGGGAATAATTGGATAAAGAAAATTTATTATCGTTTTCGTTATAAATTTGAAAAATGAAGACTTCCAAAATTTAGGGACCGAGTGACATAAATTGTCTAGGAGCCCGACATGGTGATATCATTGGTCCTGGTCATGGATGGTAGATAAATTAAATTGGTTATGGTCATAACTCGATATATGGCATTAGTGATGGTGTGGAAGTATGCATATACACTTAAGATCCAGTTGTGTGTCTTCTTTGATCACTGGTAACCATCTTTTGATAAGTAATCATGTCGTGTATTTAAAGTTGCTTGAAGTAATAATAATAATAATAATCGGGCAGCTAATTTATTGACCCTTTAAGCGACCACGAATGTGGGGAGAAGCTCAACAGGGCTTATGGACTACAACTTTCACATTGCATGGCTTCCAATTCAACATCTTAACTCAAATTTGGAATCTTTTCAAGTTAGAAAGTCATTTTCAGATGGGAAAACGGTAGATTGTTCTTGGATGAAAAACCCACCTTACTATGACCCGGCTGGGGATTGAACCCCGAACCTCCCGCTTACTAAGCCTCCTTGCCTCAAATGCCACCGCCTTTATCCACTCGGCCACAGCACCGATGTGAAAGAGATACAGCTGCTTGTATGAAAATTGCTCAATGCCATCATCGTCTTCATCAAGATGCATATGGGCCAGATTTTTTTACTTATGTCTAACTGTAATATTCCTCCCTCAATTATTAATCAATTTTGCTTCTCTCAAAATAGAAAGGGTCAAGTTTCCTTAATAATGTGGGTAAAATGACTGCTGCAGTTGTTGCATTACCAATTATGTAGGACAGCTTAAGCTTTAATGATTTGGTTTAATTGTGCCTCCTTAACCAAATTTCTTTTGAAAGACATGAGGGTCTCTTTTGTCTATTTCTTTGTTTACTGATGTTACAGTGGTTGCTATGTGAACAGAGGCTCTCCAAAATGGGAAGCATAAAGGTAACTTGACTATGATTTATTTTCATTTTTATTTTATAATTGAAAGCTCACATAAATTAGGAGGGGAATGTTGGTGTGGGGATGGGAGGGGGCGGGGGGATACTGAACATACATGTACACTAATGTAATCACATATGCAATATAAAAAAGTGTCCGACCCAACAGAATTGCATGTTCGGGCAAGCAAAAATGTCACATGGCCTTACACTCCCTGTATGTCTAGTAAAATCAAAGGATAAAGTGGAAAACCCTGTTCACATTTGAGAATGCAAGGAGGATCCGATACTGCAAGGTCCATCAACTTTTTAAAATGCACGCTCTGGTGTATAGGATCAGACCCCTTTCATGGAGTAATCTTAACCCTGTGATGGTGATAAAAGTGAAAAGTTTGCCTGAGGGGGGGGGATCATACAACCCAGGATTTCTGGTTACTTGCCCTTCTTAGTTGTTATTTTAAAATTTGCATAAACACAGCCCACCTCAATTCTAAAGGCAGGAAGACTGGCACCATGACTAGCAGATTGATTTGTAAACAATCATTGTGACAATTTTTAGCATAATGCTCTGTCATTCGAGGTTGCGATATTGAAACATATGACAAAGTGACA
This sequence comes from Apostichopus californicus, assembly GCA_020650975.1. NCBI lineage: Eukaryota > Metazoa > Echinodermata > Holothuroidea > Aspidochirotida > Stichopodidae > Apostichopus > Apostichopus californicus. The sequence continues at coordinate 8,734 of JAIPMN010017462.1, forward strand.
TGTGGATATAGAAACATGACAAAGTGACATGTTGATATAGAAACATATTGACGGGAAAAAAATGTGTGATGGCAATCCCTTAATGAGAGCATTTGTGGAATTTACATTAAAAAATAAACATGATTTCATATCGTTGTGTCATATAAAAAAACCTTGTGTTTTCTTGGGTCACTGCATAGCTTGTTTGACCATTATACATGGCTACTATGGAGCAGTACAGAGATGTGATCCATAATTTTGTAGTTTTTTACCATACTATACATCTTTGTTCTGAGGGGTTGTATTTGTGCTATAACCGGATTGTAAGAGACGAAGCTTTGTAGTAACGGCGACATATATGGATGTTATTAAAGCTGATTTCTATTAGCAAAATGTTTTATCTGCCCCTTTATCATTGCAATTTTTTCGTCTGCTTTTATCATTTCAGTTGTGGGATGTTTCATTCACGGATGTAGCCGATTTGAACAAAGGGCCTCCCAGAAAGTTGGAAGTGGCTGACTTAAGATGTGCTTTCTTTTTTGTATTTTTCATACTCACCTCTTTCTTTGGGACAGGAAATATAGCAAGCGTGAACAGGTAATTTGCATTTTCAGGGTTCTTATACTAACTTGGGGGGGGGGAGGATGTATTTCAAAGAAATACTTGATACAAACTGACAGCTTTTCAGATTTAATGGTATCTACCAAGGTGGATGAGTTGAGACTGTAAATGATAGTAGTGGAATTGTACAGGCATTATTTTTCTACATTAAATGACAAAATGAATTGAAGAAGATTGTGGCCAACAAAAGCAGGTCATTGCATTTTAATACAAGAACTTCACAAGTGTATTGTTCATTCCATTAAATTTGCGATAAAAGCAACAGACTTAGCAGTGTACATTTGTTTCTTAGAAACACTATGTAGCATTGTGCATGTTATATACCACAAAGTATTCCTACCTCCTCCCTACTCAATGGAGATAAAGTGCCTTGCCCAAGGACACAACGCAATGATCTGGCCAGGGCTCGAACCTGTAATCCTTAGATCACAAGTCTACTGCCTTAACCTCTTGACCACAATGCAGTTCACAATCATGAACAAACCATTTTCATAGACAAACGAAAAATAAAGTAATATAATAAACCGACAATTGTTTTGATTTTTCTTTCAGTTTCGACCCATCGTCAGTTTACTGTTTCCTAACCATTTATAACCCGTTTGTGATGGGAGCACTTCTTCTATGGAAAGTGAGTACTTTTGTAATTGAACTTTGCACATTGTTGTATATATTTGTATGTAGTTATGTATTTTAGATCCTCCTGCAAGCAGGAACTCGCGAAGAAGCCATCATTGGCTTATCAAAGCCGCAAGCTAATTGAAGTCAGTCTCTAAGATTCATATTTTAATGCCCATGATTATGAATTGTCAATTGTCAAGAACTCTGTAACTGGACTACATACATTAATTTTGGATTGACTCGAACTCAGGACCTTATTATTGAAAGGCACCGGCGTTAACCACTGAGTTAACACTCCCTCAATATTTACATAAAATGTTACTTCTTTACTGATTTGGAAGACACATATCCTTCAGAAAATCATCTAGGAAGGTTTTGTCTTGTACATGATGAAAATCATTATTCTTTTGAAAACTAGCGTTATTTTTAATTCTTTTCACATTCACCAATTTTTTTTGGTATCAGCAAATGTTGGTCCTTCGTAGAGCAAGGGGGAGGGAGGGGATAGTGTGGACTACCAAACAAACCCTACATCAACATGATATGAAAGAATTATTGAAAGTTTTGGCTGGTATCTTCAATGTAGCCTATACTTGTTAGCATCGTCATAAATTGATTATAAGGAGCTTATATGAGGTGTTTGCATCCTTTGTCACCAGATTGCAATATTAATGATTCTCGTGACGTGTACATTCCATGCCATCCACACGGCGTTACGAGTACCGACCACAAGTCTATTCCTAGTGGTGCTGCTAATGTCAGACTGCATGGCCTTGCAATTTTTCTTCCTGGTACGAGATTCTGGTAGCTGGCTGGAGATTGGTACGAGGTAAGTAGAGTCTTTTTAGTCATACTAGGTTCTTAATCTTTTTGATTGAAGAAATGAATTTACTGAGCATAATTAGTGCTTACTTTCGATGGTTTCGATGATTGAAGAGATGCTGGGAGAGACAGTTTAGTTTCTCGATACTATATGTTTATTCAGTAGTTGGTTACAAAGATTGACCACTGATAGAGGGCGTTATTCCACTATCTACAAATATGTATCTCTGTGAAAATAATTATCAGTGTATTTGGTTTTGATAATTGAGTAAATTTAAGACTGTTGGTTTGTTTTCATCATGGTTTAATAAAGAAATAAATATTAAAAACCTATCTTGAAATTGGCTGATCAGTTGTGGTAATAGTACTTTCAATAAAGTTTCCTCATGGATTTGTGAAGAAATTTGATTTTTTTTCCTGCTGATAGTTGGTTTAGATATTTGGTTTGATGTCTATTGATACTAAAGTTCCACTACAAAGTATATCATTACCCTTACAAATGGGGCTTAAAGCTATTGCTTTCTCCTCATCAACTAAATTCATTCTACACCAGTTTCCCAGGGATTTGTCAAAGAGATATGAGAAACACATATTTTTGTATGATCATTTTAGATAATCTTGCTCATTCCCTTTGATATTATTTAAAGTCAATTACAGTGTAGATCATTACTTTGCAAGAAAGAAAGCTGTTTAAAACAACCAACTTTTTAATAATTGATAGATCTGTATCATCATAGAATAAATATGCCAGCATATATTCACATATAATCTTTAATGTAAAATCAAAGTAAAGACTGTTTAGTTTATAACTATAAAAGTTGAGTAAGTTACATTTTTTTTATTGCTCTTTTATTTTTTTGCCCTTTTCTTATCTTTCAGCATCAGTCATTATGTCATCGTTATGAGTGTCATCCTTCAACTTAATGTGCTACTACTCCTTGCCAAATTATTCACGACCTTTAGGTTCTCAGACCTTGGAGGAAAGACTCACAAACTTTGATTTTTTGAAGAGGCTATATGTTAAACATGAAAGTTCACAGTATTGGTTTATGTTGGTAATTGTTATATGTTATGCTGTGATTTGACTAGGAGACCCTGCTGTCAATTTTATGCTTATCTGTGCTTTTTGCATTTCACATTTTTAGATAAAGATGAAACTTTTTTGTTATGCACAGTTTTTTTTCTGTTCTTCTTAACAGAAGGGTGTAATGCAACTTCAATGTGGTTGATAATAATGTTGGCAAAGGCATAGATAGGCTGAAGATTCGTCCAAAAGTACTGTCGTCAGTAATCATTATACATTATAAATTGCCTATGTATGTATGTATTTTAGATCCTCCTGCAAGCAGGAACTCGCGAAGAAGCCTCATTGGCTTATCAAAGCCGCAAGCTGACGGAAGTCAGGCTCTTAGATTCATATTTAACGTCCATGATTATGAATTGTCAATTGTAAACAACTCTGTAACTGGACAAGTTACATTAATGTTGGAGTGACTCAAACTATGATTGAAAGGCACCGTCGTTAACCACTGAGCTAACATTGCTATCTTAATCCAAAACAAGATATGAAGGGATTAGAAACGTTTCATGTTGTAAGTCAAGTTCAAAGTCTTGATGTCCAAAATATAAACTTCCAGAAAAAAAATCAAAATGAGATTTTGTGATAAGTTGGGGTTTGTTAGATCTAAATTTATTTGAACTTTGATGTGATCAGTAATATTTCTGACAAAGTCATTTTGGCAAAATTATGTTCAAAGCACATAAAGTCATTCATCAATTCTAAATGTCCATTGAGTGCAAATAAAAAAGTGACTATAGGTAATCTAAAAGATTAGGTAAATAAATTGGACAGTTTGGGATTTCTTAGTAGAGGTGGTTAAGATGTACAGTAGTGCGACTTGAATGGATTTATTTCAAGACAAAATACATTTGTTTTGTGTTTGGTTGAGAAATAAGTTCCATCTTGCTGTTCGAAATATTCTGTACCCAGTGTGATGGAATTTTAACATCATGGAAGATGCATTGGATTGTTAAATCTGGAGAAATTAAGTTTGATTATATACTTAAAATGAGAAGTGGATGTTTTCTAAAAAATGTTCCTTGTCTTTGCCATTGAATCAGCAGGCGTCAGTCAGAATGAGAAAAAGCAGTATTAACAGTGTCTTATTAAAAGGCCTTTGCAGTTGCAAAAACTAAATGTTTCCATACAGTTTGATCCATTGCAATCTAATTAGGAATACTTATAATTGTATGTATGAAGAAATTGATGAAAATGGTAGAACAAGTTCGGGGCAAAACCTTTGTTTGAAAACCGTACAGATATTATACTACCAATTCTCAAAAGGTTATACCAATTCCCTCCATACTTATGAAGACAGATAGCTATTACAATATATTAAGAAAATAAAAGAAGAGAAAAATTGAGTGTCATTTTATGTTCTTTGATTAATTCTGGTTTTATCTGTAAGATGCAAAATGCCTGGATTACTAGCTACTTTTCGGGCAAAAGAAGATAAAGTTGCATTCTCAGTCCAGACCTGAAATGCTGGTATCAGTATCAGTCTATTGTTTTATGTAATATGCTAATTACTTAACCAAAATTATTGTCCTTACTTCATATAAATCACAATCACTGATCTAGGTGCCATATGCATCACCAAGTGTCTTTGATAACTTTGTAATTCATTGAAAACTATCATAAATGGAGGAATAAAAGGCTTTCAGTATTATTTCATCATTTGACCTCACTTAAAACATTCCATTCAAAAATGTTGCACAATTGAGTTGTGACATGATAATGGTGCTACATGCATAGCCCCTCACTCATAGCCATGGCAGGCAAAACAAATTAGTGGTGACATAACAATATTATGTATGTAATGTCACAACAAAAGGACGTATGATTGAGTTATGACATATGAATGGCGGTTCATGCATAGCCCATCACGAATTGTCAATATCTTCACTTAATAACGGTCAGCCATGCCAGGCAAAAGGTCAGATAAGTGAAATGTGACATAACAATTGGCATTCATTCAAAGCCCACACTAATAGCCAATATCTGCACTCAATAATGGTCACCGAAGAAAAGCCTATTCGTATATAGCTTGACAGGAGGCCGTATTAATATATTACAATACGTTACAAATTTAGTTAAGGACAAATATTGTTGAGTGTCATCCAAATGTGATCTTTTGTTCATAACAAGTTTAAAGAACATGTTTTGGTTGCATGAGTTATTAGCATTTTACATTTAGTAATAAATAAGAAGTGAATTAACAGTACAATAAATATCTGGAGCATGACGGAGCATTCCAGAGATATTAGCATATTTAAAGGTGCTTATCTCTAACCAGAAATGATATAGAAACAATGCAAGTGCCCATCTTATCATTTACTCAAATCCAAACAAAATTGTATCATGAAAGATGTGATTAGGCGAAAGCTGTTTTTAATTCAAAATTAAAATAAACAAACGTAACATTAATTAATAAAACATACAAAATTTAAAAAGTGTTTCCTCACTTGATAAAACGGTTAACATGTCGCTAATCATCACCAGTTAAATGATTGTGTGCGGGCGTGTGTGTTAAAAACTTAAAAAACATTATACGTTGTAACTATATGTGTTATTTTGATTAACATCATATACTTTATAATTACAATCAAACATTGTAGTTATTCATAATGACGTATATAGTATGTTTTGATCACACACAAGAACAAACTAAAAGCACTATCAACAAAACCACACACACATATGCATACACACACACAACCGCCTGCATGCATGACTACAAATTAAGGTTACGATTATCATTCGAGACCAAAAAGCCGAAGGTTACAGGAACTTAATCCGAACACCCTGGTGCTATTATCAGTCTAAATTTCTACGTGTCCTTATGAGATCTGTTGATATATCTTAAAGTGCATGATAAACGTTTTGTACCAAAAGCAAACTTGAAGTAAGCATGATGAGTGATATCATATAAACTGACAAGATATGTAAGTTTTGTGATAATTTTCACTCTATTTTCTTTTACTTATTTATTTATTATTGTTATTGCTATTATTTTTGTTGTTGTTTTTTTTTGTGGAAGTTGGTTTGTATCAGAAAATCTGATTAATCCAATTTAAAGTAGGAATATACAATCAAACTTTGAGATAAAAACACCATTTTCTGTTGTTTTTCACCTCAGACATCCCCATGTCTGGTTCCAGCTCATTTAGATCTTACTTTTGTAACAATGAACATTAAGTTTGTGATATCTCCAAATACGGAAAGAAAAAACATCACCGTAGCTGTAATATGTTTGTCTAGGCGGTCGGTGAATATAAACACATGAAACACTCATTATGTAAGGATAAGCTGTCGGCGCCAGGTAAGATCCCGATATTAAAAGGACGGATAGAGCTGACTGACTAAGACTATGGCTGCGAGATGGAGCACTGAAAACCCGCTGAAATCAATATTGCCGAGAAATGTAAGATAGCTATCCAAAATTGAAGTGGTTATATTATATTCATTAACAGGCGCGTCCATCTTTTTTATTTGGGGCTGGTCTGTAGGCCCAACCGAACCTAGAAAAAATTCGCGGAATTAGTCTCTTACTGTAGACCTTAACGTCATGATGATAGACTTCCGAATACCTAGGCCTGCCTTGGCATACTGTTGTTACTTAGACTTGGCCTAGCCCAGTGATAGGCTTATATCTATTTAGGAATAGATCAAGTTGGTGCGATTTACCGAATCGGCACTTGCACTTAAAAGTTATATAAGTAATGCCCTGGTTAAGACCTACTGTAGGCTAGGCAACAATTTTTATAGTTGAACTAGGCTACCCTAGGCATACTCGCCGCATAGGTAGCCTATTTGCAACTTCAAAAGTATATGATCTTAGTTAGGCTACCAAGTACCACCTTCCACTCAGCTATTTACCTGATATGTGAGCTTTCATTCAGAACTAGAAAAACAACTTTTGTTTGACCGTTAGGTTTCTTTTAAGTTTTTGTCAGTTATGTTTTGTCAGTAGGCTATATTGAGAAAATAAACGTAGGCTATGTGTGTAGGCCAAGGCGACTATAAATCATTCAAGACAAATGTGGGGAAGGTGAATTGGCTGATTTCTCTAAGGAACAAGTCAGACTATGCAAATTTAATTGTAACACAAACTGGCTATTTAAGGGTTTTTTTCAAAGATTTTGAATTCACAATATTGTGAAAACTTTAAAAGATTGATTCAAAGGATAACAATTCGTTCGTTCTTTGCAATTTTGTTGCAGCCAATTAACAAGTCAGATTTGACTATCAGTACTTTTGTAAACCTGTTTATTAAACACTGTGACATTTTATGAAGTGAGATATACATACTTAAAGGCCCACTTCATTTCCAAATATATCTTTTCAAAGAATTAAACATTGAAAACTTGCAAAAAATTATCATTTGGTGATCAACAACAGGATAAGACAATACTAATTGTGTATTAATTAGGTTAGATTTGGTTAAAATGTTGTGCTTCATTATTTAAGCAATAAGTTCAATCGGCATAGCCAATGAAGCAAATACCATCTATAGTAATGTTTCTAGGTTAATATGTTTTAAAGGCTGTCCCTCTACTGGATCATGATGACAGTTGACCAAGATGTTGTTCCTTACTAGAGATTTCATTCATGTCAGTACAAAAAAAATCAGTCAAAGAGACACAACAGTTGCATCAGTATGTATTCAATTTGAGCTCAATGTTTCCTAGAACCATGTCCGACGTTCAAGTAGAATAGTTGAAGGCCACGATTCCTTAGTAACAGAAGACATGATAGTAAACAATTTGATATTTACCACGACCCGTTGAATCGTATGATAGCATTAAATTGTAAACTCTTCTTGAAACTTTGAGACTTCAGCAGACTTGAATTTTGTTACAGTAATCAGTCATTCAGTTATTGCTTGAAGGGTTTTAATGCTTAACAGAAATGCCTTTTTCTGCCTACAGTATTAACAGATTCCTTAGTAACAGAAGACATATTCAGTAAACAATTTGATATTTATCACCACCCATTGAATCATATGATAGCATTAAATTGTAAACTCTTCCTGAAGCATTGAGACTTCAACTACAGTAATCAGTCATTCAGTTATTTGTTTGTAGGGTTTTACTGTAACAGAAATGCCATTTTTCTGCCTCTTAGACAGTCTTTAACAGAATGTCATGACTTACTCTTTGTTCTTACAGGCCAGTGCTTTGGCTCTTGATTGCACCGGGCAGTTAGCTCTGCTAGCCGGGTAAGACTTTTGTTCAATATTTATCTTATGTAGATAATTGCTCACAATTTCAATAAGATGCCAAAATAGTGACTACCTCTTAAGCCTTTTCAAAGGAGTTTTCATGGTAAATGCAGTAGACAGTAATGCCTTCACCATAAACATGCCTTCACAGTATACAGTATGCTACGAGAGAAAACAAGTTTGTGTCTCAGGGACGAGTTTGCGTCCTGTAAAAAAAGCTTGCATCCCATTCTAACACCAACTGCTTTATTGTATTGATGACCTATTTTTACCAGTGAAGTTGTAAAGATGCAATCATATCACTGCCTTCACTTTGTGAATGCTTCACACAATATATTGGACACATACAATTTAAATTGTCTGTATTTGTTGACATAGTAGGTTAGATTAGGTTATTGGCTTCATTACTTGAGCAATTAGTTCAATCTTTTTTGTTCATGCTTTCATGTTTGTACATTTTTACGTCTCTTATGTATCATTTTTTATGTGTCCTATTTATAAATTTTATCATTTATACTGGAATAAAGAAATTGAAAATTGAAATTGAAATTGAATCGGCATAGCCAATGAAGCAAATTCCATCTATAGTAATGTTTCTAGATTTATATGTTTAAAGGCTGTCCCTCTGCTGGATCATGATTAAAGTTGAACAAGATGTTGCTCCCTACTGGGCAATTCCCCCTACTATTGCTCCCTGCTAGGGATGGATGCTAGGAATTGTTGCCCATTAGGGATTTCATTCATGTCAGTACAAAAAGAAGCTAGTCAAAGATTTCAAGAGTCAAAGAGACGCAACAGTTGCACAAATACTGTATTCAATTTGAGTTCATAGTTTTCATAAATAGTTTTGAAAATAGTTTATTTTATAATGTATGCATGACAGTTCTATGATGGAGCCTATTTAGCCTTATGTTATTAC
>JAIPMN010017464.1:0-12363 GCA_020650975.1 Apostichopus californicus
AAAGCTGCAGCATCCTCACCTCCCCCCCCCCCTGCCCCTCCTGCTTCACACCTAAATAAATTGAAATTTAATATTCTACCTTCTGCACTTCATTTGCTGCCTGAATAAGAGGACTATATATTCTGTTACAGCCTTTAACTTGTCAGATTTGTTTGCACCCAACTATCCCCTCATTAAGGAGTTGTTTACCACATACACCAAATATTACTCAATTTTAACCAACCTCACAAGTACAAGCATTAACTGGTAAGCTAGTAATTTTATGCCTTTTTTGATTTTCAAAATTTGGTAATCAGTTTGTATTTAAACTAATCATAATGAAATGGCAAATTAGAAATTTTTTACAACACTTTTTTTAAAGGTAATGGAACATTAACTTTGCCAAAAATTAACCAAAAACAACAAAGGAGCTGCTTTTAAACCAACATAGGTATTTAATTACATCCAGAATCTACTGATACCCATCATCAACCTAAATAATCAATGAGTTGACTGTTAATAGGCCATCCACTATAAACCTTACCAATAGGTACTTTCCTCCACACCAAAAATTGTTTTAGGACAGTTCAAAGACAGTTTCCAAGAATGAACAAGAGATTTTGATAGCCACATTTTCTCAGCTACAGAACTATTTAAAGTAGACAAGTTGGTACCTTCTCTGTTCAAAATTTTCTCATAAAAATAAGAAAGACATTTTGATCCATCATTGGTCAATGACTGTCATTGAATAAATGACATGGCGCTAAAGGTACAGGTAGCATCTAACCAATACCCTCCCCCCCTTCGTATACTACTTTCTTGAATCTTGAGTAGTATATAAACAACTTGTGAACTACTTCACGAGTAGACACTGGAAGCCTTTATCATACAGCACAGTTGAAAAGACTGCTTTGGATGTATAGAACAGAATCTATCTATGGGTATTGAAAAGTTTTTCTCCATTTGTAGAGCCGTGACCTTTGCCCCGCCCCTCTGACCCTACCACACAATGATAACATCTTCTGGCCTGATCCTTACTAACCTTAACAGATTGCTCTAAACTCTTTTCATAGCTCAGTAGGTTTTGACAAGATAAATACTACAGCACACCAGATACAGTATTAACTAAGTACTGTGTACTTGTGTAGATAGATCTGTTCAGCTTGCTCAATAGGACAGTACTAAACGAGAGAGAGATACTCGTACTATGGGCTTGCAGACTTGTTCAGTTGAGTAATTCAATTGAAATAACCCGGGAAAAATCTGGGAAAAAGTACCCCTCAGTAGAATTTGGTGAATAACAGCAAACGTTTGGCACTTAAGTACTATACTTGACAAGAGGTATAATCTGTAGCTCTGTTTAACACTATTATAAAGCAGGCAATCAGTGTTGGGACTGTGATTTAAGGTTTTGAAGAATCGATGCACTCTGCACAAATCCAACCACTTCTTTGTCAGCCCCATACACATGCATCATAACACCGTAGGAACCTAGTCAATGACACATTCCAGCAGTTTGATCCATAGTTCTAAACTTTTGAATATCATCATCAAGATACAGATTCCTTTTTCCACCCCCCCCCCCCCTCTGCCACCTCCCATTCCCATGACTGGTTTCAACCACATACTGTCTGTAGTATCCTTGCCACATTATTTTCATTATTTTTCGAGATATTGGGATGCGCTTATTTTGGAGTTGCCTCAAGTTCTTCTACACAAAGTACAAGGTTAACAGGTACTTAACCTAGTCCATCCGTACTCCTGTATCATGGTTTAAATGGACCATTGTTTTAGCAGGGTGTCAAAGTAATCCTCCATGGTAGCAAGATGGAAAAAAAAAAAAAATTGAAGCCGAAAAACATTGTAATTTCTGTTTCCCTGCCTTACACAAAGCAGCATTCCATTAATTGCACATAGCTGCTTAAAAGTACAACACTTGGTTTGAGACCGACTTATTTTTAAGTTTAAACCCACCAACCCCAAGTTACGTAACAGCCCACATCCCCAACTAATTCTATCTTCCATGGCGTGAAAACAGCCTATAAGTTTTTGAAACAAATACACCTGTTGCAAGAGGTTTTATGTTAACCTGTCTGGCTATCCTCATACAGTAGTTCCTTACCTTGGTAAGGTTGTTTACTTTGAAGTGGTTATTTTCCTTTGGTTTTCCTACTTTATTAGCTTCACCATTAGTATGGTTGTTGGGTATTGTCTCGATCCCATTTACCCTGGTGGGTCCATTCATCGTGGCTTGACCGTTGACTCCGTGGTAATTATTCGGAGGGTTTTTCATTCCGCTAGCTGCCACAAAGTTAGCGGGACAGTCCACTGCCACCTCCCTCACGGGCCGCCTGGAAGGAGTCTTTTCGGGGGTCACCGCTGCCATGTTTGCATTGTTCGAAGTCATCCGATCGGACTCCTGGGCAGCTTTTCTCGCTTGGGATGGTGATTGGCTACTCTCTTGAAAAAGATCGTCAAAATTTATAGCGGGCAAATTTGACGACGTTACGACATTCTGTCTCATGGATTGCTCTCTTACAAATTCTGAGGTATCTGGTTCAGATGACTGGTGGCTGGAATCGATAGAAAATGTCTCTAAATCAGAAAAATGCAGATCTGGGCCGTCTCCTCCAACTGTCGCTACCATCTGATCCCCTGGCTGATCGTCAATCCTAAACGTATCCTGGGGGAAGAGTTGACTCAGTCGCTCCTGAATGATTACCGTGCTGTCCCGTTTCACCACCTGAACTGATTCAGTCAGTGGTTCCTCCTCGTGTGGGGGGGCATTTAAAGAAGGATCGTTTGTCGCCGTGAGTAACCCCTCTTCTAAGTCGGCACGCACTCGCGATGGAGAAGCCTCAAGGACCGGTTCTCCATGCTCCACAACAAACTCTTCCTTTTCAACATGACCGTTTGTTTCTGGAATGTGGATCTCTTTATTGTTCGTATACGTGGCTAGATCGATAGCTTCCACGTTCTTCTGCGACGCTATTCCGTTCAGTTTAGCCTTGGCCTGTTCTTCGTTAGCTACCACGTAGGCTTCCTTTAATCTATGGTTCTCTAGATCTGAAATCAAAGACAGGGAATAGGGATATTTAGGAATTGATGACACAAAGATATTTAATTTTAGGTAACAATAGATATTTGTAGGTTGGTCAACAGGTAGACATTCCTCAGTCAAAAACATAGGAGAAAAGAGATCTTGTGTGACAAAACATTTAATTAAATATCTGAAGAGAAGAAGGTTACAGCTAACTGCACCCTGATACTTTCACACACTTAATGTCTCAGTTAGCAGTCAGCTAATCAGTATTCACAACTCAGGCAATGCCGCTATTCATTATAGGAGTGGTAGATCTATGGCTGGCCATTCTGGACAGAAATAGCTTCCTGATGTTCCCTTTCTGTAATGCTGACAATTGTCATCAGGTGACCTGTAATGGTCAGATACAGTAAGCTTCAATACATGTATGTACCAATGAATGAACTTCTGGAGTTTCCGTGTTTACTAGCCAATATCATGGTTAAGTGTACACTGTTCAAACACACATGCATACACAATTGTTTTCAACTGTTCTAGGTAAAACCACAGAAGTTATGTACAACAATGTAAAAATAAAGGTTGAACAATTTAACATTTAAGATGAATTTAGGGATAACAAGCTCATAAAAAAACCATGTTAAAGCTCACAGTTAGATAAAAATCAGACGGCGAGTGGAATAGTTGCATCACGATTGAATGGTAGATAATGGACTCCTTTAAGGTAAAGTATTCTAATCTAGAGGACATTGTCATAACAATGAAATGCTAAAGATGGAAACAGGAGAGAAAGCTTTGCAAGTTTTGTACATGTGTTCGTTTTCTCTCGTTCCTTCTTCTCTTATGACATTGGCCTAACTCTACCCTGACTCTGTCCTCATCTTTGTGTATGATGCACCTGTAACGTACTATTTCTAGCTTATATATAACAGTAAATCTACTAAATCAGAACTTGAAGCTTGTGGCAGAAATGGCCTTGATTTTTACAACAACAAAGAGGGGAAAAAAACGCATCACAAGCGATGCAAATGCAGAAGAAAGTTTTCGGTAGCTACGCATGAATCAATCACAGGCCCTAAATGACTGCGATTAATCTGAGGGAGAAGAGGTGAGAAAGGCATTCTCTGTCATCTTTCAACGAGAAACGGTCGTCAAGTTTCCATTACATGAACAAGATCTGGCACGTAATACTGCTAATAATAGCAGAGCAACCATTAACGGTTAAACTCATGAATTCTCTGCGATTATATGATGACACTTCTTAGTTCTTACAGACGAGAAAGAATGACGTCAAGTATTCCGGATCTAATTCAAATTAGTTGGCAGAAAAGGCTCTTGATGGAAAGAAGGGACAAAAACAAGTTCTGGAGAGAAAACATTTGACAGTAACTAATGGAACTTAACATTTTCCAGACACAAACAAGCCCTTAAAAAAGTTAAAATGGATTTTCAAACTATCTGTCAGGAATTCCTTCACATTCCCCAACAAATCGTAAACAGACTGTTTTGCAGATGGAGGTGATGACCTCCATGACCTGCAAGGTCACAATGTTAAGCACAATGTCACAGGCCAGCTTTTGCTCTATTACAAAACATGAGAATACATTACTCTTTATACTGTATTCCCATCCCCTCCCCAACATTCCTTGACCCTAGGGGATCCAGGGGTTGTAGCTCTATCTCAACCCCCTCCCCCTTTGTTAAGCCTGACTATTTATTTTTTTAAATGGTATGAACTCAGCAGACTTTCAAAACTAGGAAGACTGATTCATGACACTGTAAGGTCTATGACTCTCTGCTCATTAAAACTAAGCTTTCACCATGTAGTATTACTTAGTAAAACCTCATAATATTCATTCCACAAATTCCAGCACATCTGAGTCCATGTTGAGGCATACTTGAGATGTCTATTCCAGCAGGGAGCAATTTAAACCACTGATTGTCAGAGCCAGTTAAAATTCAGAGTGGTGCGAGATCTCTAGAACTTACAATGACAGATGGAAAAAGCGGACTGTAACATTCCTAAAGGTTATCTGACTCATATTGGACTTCAGGAAGGGGTTATTTTACAAGTTGTAGACAGACTTATTATTGTACAGGGAAAGTGTGTCAGAAATAACATCACTTTAAATACAGTATGTTTGACCTGTTTGACGATATATTCCACTTACCATCAGATTCACTCTAGTACAAATATTATTTTACATGCAAGCTACCAAGTTTATCTGGTCGCCTATTTGTGTCTCTATGTTGGGTGAGTCAATACAGTCACTACAGTGTCCCAGCTCCATTTCCGTCCTCCTTGTTGGTACACCACATATTATCTGAAATTACTATTCCAAAGTAACTGTGGAAGTGTGTTAGAAATAACATCACTGTTAATATAGTGTTGTTTATGTAAACTACACAGACCAGTTTGGCGATATTCCACTTGTAACCATCAGATTCACTCCAGTACAAATACTACTTTATTCTATATATGCAAACTACCAAGTTTATAATATGGTCTCAGGTTTGTATCTCTGTCTCTATGTTGGTGAGTCAATACAGTCACTACAGTGTCCCTTCCCCATTTCCGTCCTACTTTTTACTATACCACATCATCTGAAATAGCTATTCCAAAGTAAGCGGGACATTCCCACTGATATATATCACTGTTGTCGTGCCACAGGGGCCTTACCGCCTTAGCTACTGTAATGATATTTTTACTTCAATACCTTCTTAGTTGAGACTTACTTGAATGTTTTAATAACAAACCTATAATATTGATGTCTTAATAATTTGGTCATTCCTAACAGCGGTTTGGTAAACTCACATAATAGATTGCATTTTCAGTTAAAACCTCATCTTTCCTTTTAAAAAAATTTTGAGTATCATACTATCAGAATGTGGTAATTGCAAAATTCCAGCCAAAATGGAGAGCTGTCAAGTATATTGATGTATCTGAAGGTGAATTTTTTCCCCTTTAAATCAACTGATCTAACTTTAATTCACAACATGAATGAACTAACTGGTAATTTAAAATTTCAAGACTGTACAATGCTAGTCTAGTTCTTGGCATATTCGAAGATGATTAAATAGTTACAGTAAGCTAAAACCTAAATTATAGAAGAAACAACTGCTGGCACAAAATCTCATTAAGAACCTGAAAAACTTTCCTGTACCATCACTTTTATCCTTCACTTGGCTGAAATACCTTGAAACAGGGTTCATTTTGGTATTACCTTGCTACTTAAGTATTTGGCTTGTATAGCTTGATTCTTGAGTCAAAAGTAATTTCCCAATCGATTACAAAAACAAACAACGGGGAAATAATTAGCTTCAACATCAACTTGAAATGTATCAATTAGTGATTAAATGCCATGAAAAATTAACTTCCTATTGTTGTTGCATCCCACCCCCCCCCCCAACCCCGACCCCCTCTTATTTTCCTGTTAAAACATCTATGCTAGGATTAAGATTCCTACTAAATCAGTGACCGTTAGTGGGTAGAAGAGTAGGAGCATTCTCTGTACTAGATTGCAACATCACATTATGTCAAACCAGGAGATATCTACACNCCCCCCCCCCCCCCCATGAAAAAACAAAGTAGGATATCCCTTCCTATGAAGCCAGTGAGGCAATAAACCAGTGCTATGGGTCCAGTGGATGAAGGCAGTGGCATTAGAAATAATAAAACCTATCATCTGGGAGGGTGTGTTGGTTATATCCCTGCTGGCCTATAGTAAGTAAGGTGGGTTTTACAACTAGGGGCCTATAATAAGTAAGGTGGGTTTTACAACTAGGGGCCTATAGTAAGTAAGGTGGTTTTACAACTAGGAGAAATCAATGGTTTTCCCACATCTGAAATGGTCTTCCAAATGGAACTAGAAGTCCTAACACTGTAAATTTGTTTGCAAACCTGACATGAAGCGTAAGTCATAAGCTATGCAGTTTCTCCTTGTACATAAGCATTAGGCTGCTTAGTATCATAAAATATCATACAGAACTTGACAAATAATAATGATGCTTCCAAAAGAAGTGTGGCTATCATGAAGGAATAAATGTACTTTTGTAGGAAATTTCAAGCTTTATTTTGATTCTATTGACATTAAAAACAATGCTCTGTGCAGTTCTAAGTTTAGCAAATGGATCGAGAAAAGCATTGCTGGGAAAGGAAGACAAAACAAAGCAACAACATACTGCAATTACTATTATAACTCCATAAAATTATTCATAGATACAGTTCTACCCACTGATAATGCTATCAATATCCTTACAACACAGTAAACCTACATGTATTCATCATTAATAACTAATTAGCACTAATACTATCTTTACTCACAAATTATTCATCTTCCACATCTACCTCCAAGAACTTCACAAAATAGATTCACAAAGAGTTTGATCAACAACAAATTATCGTCCTTTTAGGCATTTCAAATGTGGCCCGTTCATGTTTGAAATGAAAAATATTCTCAGTATTGTACAATTCCCTATAGAACACTATAACTGCAGTACAAGCTTAGGTCTCAATAGCATTAAGCAGTGGTAGGAACCCCACAGCCAGATTCACAACTCACTTCAAATACAAAATCTATAAACGAGCCTTTAGGCATTAGCTTTTTGATGAAGTGATCCACTCAATACACTTGGTGCTATACAGCGTCTGAAGTACTACACACACACACACACACTGTGATAATATTCAACCACTTGCAACACACAACAAGACCAGCTAATCTCTATGGAATGTTGGCAGGCCTACTATTTTCCATAAAACCTCAAACAATACACAATGCAGTTCACTAGTATATATCTCTGTCAGGTGCACCTAACTGTTTAGCACCAGTGCTGCTACACACACACACAGTACAGAACTTACCTAGTATCCCCAATGTACAGAATTAAAAATCAAACTTAACAAAAAAACTTCCAGTTGAGTAACTTTCAACGTTGTCACTGATTTTTGTAAACAGTTATTCCAAATATATTCCATAAAATGATCCCACAGAAGTGATTTCTCGGTTGTTTATGTTTTTGTCCAACTCTGCAAGTACCTGCTTGCTTGAGGCACAGAGTCACCTTACCAGTGAGCATTTGTTGAGTTTAATCATGGGCAAGCTAGAAAGCACACGGATCACAAACCTGTGCCTCTTTCCACACAGGCACTGACCCTACATGTAGCCACATTCCACACATACCTGATCCAAAGTGGGTTCTTCCATTGTGCAGTGTGCGGGGCAATTTTGGATTTTTTTCTTTTGGGGCAAAAGAAGCAGATTTTTACTGTACAATGGGACTTTGGAATCAGTTGGTTATTTTACAAGAGTTGGGAACTGGTATGCAGTAGAGACACACTTAAAGCAGGGCTTAAAGGCTATTATTATATTTAGTCAGTACATAAGTTTGGAGTGGTTTCATGAGCTGACTCATAAATATAGAGTTACACAAGGATGAATTTACAGCTGGCAATACTGAAACAGTGAATGCCCTTGAGAAGCACAGTATCATTTACACAAAAATATGTTGACATTTTCTTTGCCATTGGGAATGTTTACTTTCAGAGCAGACGGAATAAATTCACTGTTTAGTTTTATATTGCATGTCTATTTCAATAAGTATGATAACTTTTACTCAAATTCTATTCACAGAGAAAAAATTTAGTGTTCTAATTTTGAACAGCCGTTGTTAGACTCCTATAACTACTGTGATTGCAGAGTAAGAGAAACACTGTAAGACATCTTTGCACTTTTATCTAGAGCAAATTTGCCCATTTTACATAGCAATACCAGATAACAAAATTCCACCCATTTATTTATTTTGTCTGTTGAAAACCAAAGTAATGTGAAACTAACCAGGTCTGTGACTTGGAAGCAGTAATGACCAAATAACAATGGAAGAAAGAATTTTGGTGACAGGTGAACGTTTGAATCTTGCCTTTTAACCTTTCAGTATATTCTACCAACTAACTACTTCTGAGCCAAAAAAATTCTGTCCCCATGAGAACATCTCAGATTGGATTTTAAGGAGGACTTCCTTTGAATATTTTAACAGAAGATAGATACAGAAGATAAATACAGACTTAATGGCTAATTGTCCCATTTAAAGAAATCCTGTTACATTATATAGCAAATATCAGTGCACTGGCAATGCCACATATGGCTACAACACATTCATGGCAGTCTATGTTTTGCATATAAGAATTGGGTCTGACACCACTGTCATTTAACACTTTCCACTATTCAATTCTTTATATCAATGGAAAAGGCAAAATTGTTTGGCCTTCACATTTTGTACACAAAATTACATTCCTCCCAGTAGTCTATTATTCACAATAGATGGACAAGTTTGAACACATTCAATTTACATCAAACAAATAAACTGAGATAAGGGATATGTTCAGAAATCAGAACAAACAATGAAAGGACAAAAGTTAACAACATTAACATAAGGTTCGAAACTCCTTTGTTTTTCTGCAATGCAGTTGCATAGGAGTTGACAATGAAGAGAGTTTGTTATGAATATTAGCTCTTAAAGCTATTGACCCCAAATATGCTAGAAAGTCTATAAATGGTCACTCTTTCCAAACTTTACAAGCATTTTTCATAACCATTCTTAACTCTGTTTTTGTTTAACTTTCCTCACTTTCTAGGAATAAGTTGGAAGGTCCAAACATTTTAAAAAGTAATTCTGTAGAGTTGCAGCAATTTTTAGGGAGGGGGAGGGGTTGTGGGAGGGGAAGGAAGGGGGTTGAGGATTTCTAACATTGTTTTCAAGACACTTTGTAAAACTGGAAAATTCTGTTACATTACAAAAGATTGTTTCATTTGGTCATCCATACATTCACAATTCTGTTAAGTCTACTCGGCTAGACTGAGTTTGTTCCCTTTTCAAAGAGACATTTAACTGTAACCCTTCCTCAATGTCTTAGGATAAACTGGACGGTAAGAACATCAAGTAACAAAACTTTTCGTAATTGTACATAATTTTACCATTATGATCCACTATAACAGTATCAATTACCTTGAAGAGCAAACGAAAGACTTCGGGGAAAATTAAATTATTTTGTGTACACGTACAGTTCAGTGAACCTCTCCTACAATGGCAAGCAATGCATATCATGATTAGCACCTGTGGTCTAAATTGAAATCAGATGTAGTCTGGATATTGCAGTTGTTGTGGTGATCATTTAACAGCGAATCAGCTGTAAGCATTCACACAGGATGCAAACCTCTAAAGCCAAAAAAACAATTTCACATATAGTTAAGTTATATAAAAGCAAGTTCAAAAACTTAAAAGATTAGCCCATCCTTTGGACTACTTGATTTAATCAACAGGTATGAATTCCGAGTGCAGAACAGACCGGCTTAAAATTTCAAAGGTGACAGCCATCTTAGTAAATAACACAATGTTGTTGTTACACAAAGCACTATTGTCCCCTCCATGCTATTATCCAACCTTAACCGCAATAACAAAAGAATCATTATAGATTGACATAGTCTTGGAGTGTATACTTGAGTCACTTTTCTTTTCCTTTCTTTTTTCTTGCTTTTATTTACTTGAGTCACTAGGAAAACAATGAGTAGAGATCATAGCTAGTACAACCTACCAAAGATAAAAGAGCAACTGTTGATGGTACAACCTACACATCAGTCAAGGATGAGTAATTATACAAAGAATATATTAAGGCAGCTTTAAAACAGGAACTGCATTCTTTCAAGGTTACACATAGATACAAATCCTGCATTCTGCTGGAACTTGAGCGGAACTTGAGCGGAACTTGTTGCATATCCTTACGAAACTTAAACAAATTCATGTTTACTCCCCCCGGCCCCCAGCAAAAAGTGAGAGTACATGACCTACCTGCTTCACTCATAGATTTTCTTTTCACTCTAAGACAAATAGTCCTGGACTTAACACACTGAAAAGAAAGAGAAAGGGGGAAAAATAGGTTATTTCTTCACTGTAAATGGAAACACAATACAGAGTAGAACATTGTCACCTCATTCAAACAATACTGAGTCATGTTTGTTACGGGAAAAATGTTTTCCTCACTAATTTAACTTAGTGTCAACATTAGGTTGTATAGGATATATATCTAGATACATATATACCAACCATCTAAACTGTATGTTGTATACACACAGCGATTACATCGGGTCTCATTTGGGTGTTCAGCTAATTCCCCCTTCCCCCCCCCCCCCCCGCTCCAAACCAATTAATACCAAAGGCTGGTGATAGGATAGTTATATCTCATAATTTCAAGTGCACATGGTAGGGCCATTGGATGTTTACCGTTTCTAATACAGACAGTAATCTACAGAATCAAACTAGTACCAAAAGGAGACCCTAAAATCCTCCTCTTGGAAAGAGAATACACATCATCAAAATTAAATTTTGATTCAGTGTCAGCTAAATTGATTCAAACCAGCCACTGTTTGATATTAACTATACCAATCATCAACAAGTTTGCTATCACTTGGATTTCCAGGCTTGCAATCTAACCGAGATCTTTGAAGGAGCAAATTGACTTTTAAAGGAAACAGATAATAAGTTTTCACAGGTGGCAAAAGTTCTCCCTTCAGCACACAAATCTTTGACTAAACCTGGTTCATGCATCCAATTGCAGGTTAACTGCCATACAGGTTTCACCAGTTAGTTAGTTACATATTTTCCACAAAAACTTTGCAGGAATGCGATATAGATCTTTTGAATGGTAGATTTGGAAGGAAGAAGGTGATGACATCAGAGAGGGGTCACATGATGCACAGTACAAGAATGTTAATACCAGAACTGCATACCAATCATTCTGACTAAGAGATACATACATATCTGCTCCTAATAAACCAGTTAAGAACTATTGTAGTCCAATACACTAAAACAAAACTGGTGTTTCACAAAACCATGTAAATGTTTTGCAAACCATTTAAATTTTTGCCTCAATTTCATTGTTCCAAGCAGATTTTGGCAGACTACCATCCCATCTTGGATGTGTTCAGGTATGGTAAACACAGATTCAGCACAGAATGTGACTTGAAACCGGCTAGTATTTCAACTGACTCATCCCTAATGGAATCCGAAATCTCAAATCCCACAGAGAGTAAAGCTGACCTATTGGGTCATGACAGGTCATCAACAGGACAAGGTGTTGCAATACAAACAAGACCCTGGGGACACTAATATTTTCAAAACCTTGAGAAAAACCAAACTGTGGAATTTGAGTAAGAGATCAAGTTTGATCAGGTGTGCAGTCCAATACAGTAACAAGACCTGACCATCTCCAGTATTATTTTACAAGGCCACAAACATCCCACATGGTGTTTGTCTGTCAGTATGTTGAGGGACCCTTTTAAAGATAAAGG
>JAIPMN010017468.1:0-10490 GCA_020650975.1 Apostichopus californicus
TTATATTTTATATTTTATATTTTATATTTTATATTTTATATTTTATATTTTATATTTTATATTTTATATTTTATATTTTATATTTTATATTTTATATTTTATATTTTATATTTTATTATTACTATTATTAGTATAGTAGTAGTATTATTATAATTATTTTGGTAACAAAAGACAGAACTCAGCTTTTACTCTGCTGGTGTCTGTTAGTATCTGATCCCTGCTAGGGAGCTCTCATAGAGCTTTTGATGATGAACTTCATCAGGGAAAGTAAATGGAAAATATGCAGATATTTACTGGATGCTAACATCTTTAATTGCATGCGACTTTGCGACTTTGTGAATGGTCTTAGCGTCAACATTTGTTGGAGTTTACTACCCTCAACATCAGGGAGGTTTAAATGGCAAAAAAATGCAAATAAATTATTGCATATCCCTACATAATGACCACCTTCACATGTAGCGCCACAGTTGACAAAAGACAAAACGACTGGAGTCGCCGGTTCAAATCGTATGCAATATAATTGTTGGTATGTCAGGGTATATAAAGCGCGATAAAGAGGTGGAAATGACACATGTAATAACAATGTTCGGTTTTTAGCAGGCTCTTCACATTTTCACCACTATGTGGCAGGTCCTTGTGTCGGCGATGGTCGCTTCTGTTATCCATTGTAACATGAAGCCACTGATGGCTTGTAACTAAACCGGATCCCAGCCCCCTCCTCCACCGCCCCACCCCCCTAAAAATACTGTCCTTGTATAAAAAATATGTTTATTGTTTATTTTCTACCTGTTGCGTTTTTTCTGCCTGTACGTGTATATGTACATGGGTTAGTGTGTGGATGTGTGAGTGTGTGTGTGTGGTGGGTGGAGTATGTAGGGAAGGAAGGGAGGAGGGGGGGGGGGAACCCAACCTCTTCAGTCTTTAGACGTCTCATGAATACGTGATAACGATTTTTAATCATTCCTCTACTTTACACAGTTCTTAAGAACGATGCTTGTGCCAAGGCCGCGTGCTATTACTGTGATGTTCCTAAAATGAAAAATCTGAGGGACTATATGACCAAATATGTGGAACTCAAGCCCAATACAGATGCTGACGATGCTGACGATGCTGACGATGCTGACGATGCTGACGATGAGTCTAGGTGTCAGGAAGACATCTGGTATCAATGCATCCAAAATAATGGCGGGAAAATTATTGAGGTTACAAGCAGGGATTGTCCTGCAGAATAGATGAACCATGACGGAAGAGTTTATCATCATTATTAAGTATTTATTTACTATTATTGTAATTATCGCAGTCATAATTGATTGTGACGTCAACGACCGCGTAATATAATCAAATTCTCTCCTTCATAGAGTTATTTCTTGATCTCAAGTTTACTTCGGTTTAGCAGACGATTGGTTCAAACATAAAGGGGGAAACAATCTTATACAAAAAGCGTTTATCAGAAATGAAAATAAAAACAGTTTTATTGTAAACATTAAGATATGGCAGTTTAAGGTCTTTCTTTAATGATACCAACATTTGCAACTGAGAAAGTCAAATAAATATGGCCGCAAATTCCATGAAGCACACTGACCTGCAGCTACATATGAAACTTGCTAACTGTCCATTCCTCTAGGCATGAGAATTTAATGGTCAAACTCAGAGCCAAAGGAAGTTACGGTAGTTTCTTTTTCAAACTTTAAAGCATTTTTACATGACAAACCACTTTAGGTTCGAAACTGATTACCACAAAGCACGTAAACAGTGAATATTACCTTGTATTGGGGTAACACTCATTGAGATTGTCCTCGTGTCTGTTTTAACGTGTTTCAAAGAGGTGGTGGCGTATGCAACGTATAACTTTTCTCAGAGTAAAAGATTTACTTCAACAGTTTGTTAGAGATTTCTTTCTTTCATAACAAATATTAACTTTAAACTAAGACCTACCATATACCAACCGATGTATGAATATATAGGCATAACCTACTTTGCATATAAGAATTGCAGGGCACAAGTTGTTTTGTCATTTAATTTTTAGAATTAATTTGGACCCTACAGTCCAAGGCACAGAGCCTTCTCAACTCACTAATATCACTGCAAATCTTAGAGATGGTCGTTCCAGAATGCATCACAATTGTTTTGTTATTAAGTAAAGCTATAGTTTACTGTTACGTAATCCACTTCTCTAGTAGTTTATTTAATAAAACTAAGCAATCAATGCGCAAATATAAAGTGTAAGACTATAAAAGATAATAACCTGGAACATTGTGTATAACGTTGCTTCATCTTTCTTTAATTGAATGTCAAAAACTTGCCCATTTGAATCTTCGTCAACGTGACGAACCCTGGATGAGTGCTATATAACATCAAAGTTCCCTTTTAACTGGGTAAAAGAGGCCGGCTGACCATATGATCTCGGCGGTAACTAGGGGACAATGGGAATGAGGACTCACACAGGGGAGGGAGGGGTGATTGTAGAAGAGAAGCAATCGGCCACGGGAAGCAATGTGGCACAGGGAGCGTGGAGACGAGAGGAGTAATAGGACAACGGTATAGTGAGGGACGAACGTAAGTAAGGGCCCGTATAGGTAAATAGTGACAAGTAATTGAGAGAGTGCAAAGAATAATCAGCCTTTGGAGATGAGTCAGGTCTAAAAACGAGACATACACTTACACATTCTAAACAAGATACTTTACCATAGCATTTACACCCTGTTTATCTTCCCATCCCTCTACCCCTCCATCCCCCCACCCCGCTCTGCCCCGCTCCGCCCGCTTGGCCCCGCTCCGCCCCGCCCGAGCATTCATCAAGTAGCCCAAAAGGAACATTTATCACAGATAAGAGCCAAATATCAAGAAGATAATGCAGTGGTTAAGACTGTGGTTGTGTGAACAATATACACACATGGAGTTTAAGTTATCGCGCCTGGCTGTATACTATATAGGTCACGTCGGGGCGGGGGCGGGGCGGGGTGGGGGTCGGACGGTGGTATTATTATAAACTTAAAAGTTAAAGGAGATATGCATAGGCAAGTCAGTTTGTTGTTATATAACAATGGAATATTCGCATTCTGACCTGACGAGAAGCTGGGAAGGGTTCAAAAGTCTTCTGAACCGGTGGTCGATTACAGGGGCCGGAAACAGAAAGTGTTGGGAAAGTATTGGATAATAAAAAGTGGATTTTAATTCCTTTATCTAATACTCAGACAAATTTTCTGTAGATATGTACTATATTGAGCAACCGTCTAGTGTATTTAAACTGTACTATAGCTGGGCAATTCGTTGGAGAAAAATGTGTATGTTAAATAAACAACGTAAACTCCAAGTAAGCCAAACGGCTGTTTGAAGTTGCGTATATGCCGCCTACCTTATATTACAATAGTAAATGGTTTACCAGTTCCACCGAGCTAAACAGTTCTTTTGTTTGCTTTGCTGTTTGGTTTTTCGTGTAGGCTGTAGCAGACAAGGTTGTAATATTTGTGTGTTTCATTACTATAAAGATTCTTATTGTCTCACATGCATGTGCGTGTATTTTTTGTTTTGTTTTGTTCGTTTGTCCTTTGTCATGTGTGTTTCCCCCCCCCCCCCCTCCTTTTCTTTCTCGAAACTAAAACTGATGCTCCGTATGCTGCTTTAACTTGAGTTCCCCTTTTCCTGTATTAGATATAGGCTATTTGCCGTCATAGTCATATGCATTGTACTAGTATTAGGAAGTCATTGAGCTCGACGAGGAGTCAATGTGTTTGATCTTTAGTACCTCAGTATAGTTAGCCTTCAGTTACTCAACACGATGACGCTGCGGTGGATAATTCCGTACATTGTAATGTGCGTGTGCGCCGTAACATTATGTCGCAGTAACAGAGACATTCATCAAACGTCAGCTGTGAGAAGAAATCTAGTGGGAACAGAGGAAGACACTGACCGGTCTGATCGGTCTGACCGGGGTATGTTAACTTATTTATAACTGTCGCACAAAAAGGAAAGAAGTCAAACTGGACATGACATAATGAGTCGTTCGGTTCAATATTGGCCTATACCTAACCTAGCATAGTCGAGGAGTGGTGGATACAATAAACAGGTGGGAGTGAGTGTGGCGGGGGGGGGGGGGGGGGGAGTTCATGTTTATAGGCTCTTCCTCTTAACTAGACATACATTGTCCTTTTAATTACTTGCATAAATGTTATTGCTGCCTTCCATAGATGATGGCAATCGTCCAAGATTCACCGCTCTCTGGGAGCTGGACTTTATGGTTGGATGTACAACTGGCCGAGGCTTCATAGAGGCTATATATGATTATGCATGGTACGGCTGCTATTGCGGCTTCGGAGGAAAGGGGGTTCCCGTGGATGAAACAGACAGGTAGGTCTACGAGTCTGGTTAATATACGCATTTATTTCTTTGTTTATATAATTAATTATTAATTATTTTATGAATAAGTGCGCAGACCTTACAGTTACGACTTGTGGTTCTACGTGTTGAAAAACTCAAAAACCTCGGTTTGCGATTATGAGATTTTGCAGTTTATATTATCATGTAATATCAAAGGTCATAGCGACGGCAGACTATTTCCTTCTGACATAGTTCCATTCAGTCCGGTAAATTTTATCAAAACAAGATGCAATTGACTTTCCAAGTTTTTCCATTTATTATTTTTTCTTGCAAGGTAGGCGTATACACCGATGTAGTCCGATCCGCATGACAAAATGTATATAGGAAAGTGGTTGTTATTGCAAGATAAACATTTCTCCTTTGAGTTTCTACCGAAATTATTGAACTTAGGTTTTTTTTACGGTCGACCATTTCTGCGGGAAAAGTGAGAAAATTGGATTTTCAACAGTAAATTTTGCACTTTGGATTGTTTCATTTCCTGTTGCTAATTTGATAAAAACAATAGTGTTGTTATTCTAATAATTAACCGAGGAATAGTGCGTTGTTCAGTCACGTCTCAAATACAATACATAAACCGCTTGTTGAGGCCAAAGCAGATAGAACCACAAGGCTACAGCTTACGATTGATAGTAATGTTCCATTGAAGAAAACAACTTTTTATACTTTCGATAAGCTGTCAATGCATTTATACATGACAACGTGTTTTAATATATATTCTACATTGCCCTGCAACGTGTAACTTTAATAACACACCCACAGATGTTATTATCCAGAGCTGTAGGTCGGTTTTCACCAGCCAAGTGGGACAGTTTCCTAATGCTAACACCACTCTAAACTGTCCTCACATATCGTGCTTCAAAGCGCTCGTACTGACAGTATGAACAGTTCCTAGTATCTGATAGAAACAGAAGCTACAGGCATACTGCTAACACTGTCAGTATGAGTGTTTTAAGGGCGGGACATGAAAGCACAGTATAGGAACTCATCCGAATCCCCACCCACCCCCACCCCCACCCCCACCCCTAGGGGTACAGATTGAAAATCTTCCGGTAAACTGCAAGGAATAGATATTTTATCGTTTTCAATACTCCAACTCAATGCAAAAATACAGTTTTCAACAGTTAAGATTAAAGTCGATTACAATAACGTAACGTCTACTGCCCGAACCAACGGTCAAAGTGAACCAACAGCGACGGCCGAGAGTGTTCATCATATTTGTTTATTGGATAGCATGATACTTCATATCCTGAGTGTGATAAATTAAAATACGGTTGTAGCGGCACAGATGTGCTTGTCCTCAGTTATGCTTTCGGTGTAATATCGACTTAAGTTCGTTTTGAAATTTAGTTTTGAAAACTTCATTATCATATAGCAATAAGTAAGGCATTGAGTATTGTTATATTTGAACTGTTCCATTACTAAACACAACAAAAGAGCATGTTCATTAGGGAAAGAAAGGCTGTCGAAACAAAGGATAATGTATTGTTCAAACCAAGCGGAGAGCTCTTAAAACAATACAAGAGCTTATAACAGAAACCATCCCTCATAAGTAGGCCTACCTATTACCATATATGGTGCATGGCTGCTCGCCACGAATAACATAACCATAGTCAGTAATCGAAACAGACGCAAAAATTAAAGTTGGACTTTAAATCAGACCAAAATAATGTCAATCTATCTATGTGAATAACACAATCCAAATTGCAATATTTTATTGAACGTTTTTAGTCAATAAAAACTTAACTAGAGCGGGATTTTTTTAAAACTCTAAATACGTCAGCAAAACTCATGCGGACTGTTGCTATTTTTATCCCAGATGCTGTATGCTCCATGACCATTGTTATGACGTTGCCTTCCACTCACGTGACTGCCCTCTTGAACCCGATGCATATTTCATCCCTTATAAAAGGCACTATCACATGATAAATTGTCAAACACCAGACGCGAGAGTCACTTGCGGTAAGATATATCCGTGGTAAGGTATATACGGTGTCTCATTTTGATCATGACGTGTAATGTCATAAATTCTAAAAGTTACAAAACAATATGTGTTTATACAATCATCAGTGGCGGAGCTAGGGGTATTGGTCAGGGGGGGGGGGGCGAGAATGGTCTGTAGGGGCGCTTTCGGAACTATCTAAGCGGAGCGCCACCATTGGTTGGCGCGGAGCGTACAGAAATTTTTTGAGTAAAGATACACTCTAGATCGCCGGAAATGACCCTTTCCAGGCCTTGCTAATTTGCAGATAAACGAAGAATAAATAGGTGTTATCGCCATTTTGTCAGAAAATTACACCAACAAAATGTAACAAATGTCAATAGGTAGATGAGAGCGCAATAAAAAAGTCAATAATCGCAAATAAGTTAAAAGTGGTAAAAAGCTGAAAAGGGCGCCAGCAGTCCATTTGAGTCCGTCAGGGGGGGCATCCGCCCCCCCTGACTGTATGGACGCTCCGCTACTGACAATCATGTATATACATATACAGGCTATGAAGAAATGATTTGCTCTTGTGTCATGTGTAGATAGTTACGACAGCTAATGTGTAGATTGTTACGACAGCGAATGTGTAGATTGTTACGACAGCGAATGTGGTGTAGATAGTTACAACAGCCAATGTGTATATAGTAATATGAATCGGCTTATATAAAAGACACGGATGCTGGTTAGATTGGTCACTTAGTTTCATAGATTTACACACTGAGCGTTGGATCCAATGGTAACTATAGATAGGTAGGTAGGTGGGTTGGGTGATTGGGGTGGGGTGGGGAGGGGGACATATCGATGTGCATTATGCACCCTGTTCTGATCGAAATGATATGTTTGTACGTAATGTCTACTTGCCTAGTACTCAAGTCTTAGAAAGAGGACCAGGCCTGAGTACCTCCTTGGTCCGCGAAATTTACATATATATCAGAACGTATCGTGTGCCACAACTGATAATATACGCACCTCCTTTGCTTTTTATGACAATATGTATAAAGTCTAATTGATATTCATGATGCAATCCTGTTTCTTTCTTCCGTGATAGATTCACCTAAACGTTACCCTTGGTGGTTCCCGTACCCACATTGCGCAGCCGCGATATGTCGCTGTGACGCAGCCGTCTCTATGTGTCTAGGGGGAAGCCGATTTAATCCCGACAACGTTCTGTACCCGAAATATACATGCCGGAAGGGTACAGCTCCGATCATACAAGCGGCCACAGACCTTTTGTCAGCCCCAAACACTCTGGAGACTACATTTGCAACTGATATTGTAACCGAGGTAAATCTTCATTGTTTAATTCAATCTTGTCAATCTTTTATCAATAGTTTATGGGAAGGGGAAACATATTAATATCCAAAAGATATGAGAAGATTGTTTTTTGGTGTGTTAATTAGTTTGTTCGTATATATATAGAGAGAGTTAAAATCATTGTGCTTGGATGTGTGGTGTTTTCTCCGCTTCGAGTGGATCCCTGACACGTATAACGTGACGTTGACATCGTCATGATCACGTGATTACAATATCAATGTAAGGGAGGGGGGCTGGGGCAGTTGAGAGCTGGAACTAGTCGTTTGGGTTTCGTATCGAGCCGGCTTTTCTTCACACTTTGTACCATTAATTAAAACAAAAAATCCACTTCGTTTTTTTTCAAATTAAGAAGTTGTATATACTCTTTTTCACAGTTTTTCGAGGAAACAACTGTTTTAGAGACCTCTGAACTTACAACTAATGTCAACAAGGCAGCGAATGGTGCAGATGATGACGTAATTGATGACGTAACGGATAAGGCACTTAAGGTCCTACGAGGATACTCAAGGAGCCGTTTTCTCTTAAAGATGAAACAGTACAGAAGCAGCCAATTTCTTCATTTTCCCAAGAAGTACCCGATCAATATTGGATAATGATTTAACTTAAAATAACCTTTGCATGCAGAAATTTTGATTCGATTGGATAATTTTTACTAATTAAATATCTTCCCGAATATGTAAGACTTAATTTTTAGCACCATAATATCGTAACTTACATACATATTTTATCGAAAATGACATTTTCGGTTCAAAAGTGTGATTTTCCGGCCGCTTTGAAAGGCATCAAGTTAATTATCTGGTAAACCGTTAGTATTTATATATATAAAAAAAACTATGGCACTTGAGCCAATATAGTCTTGAAAAGCTTGCAGGGAACCAAATAACCCACTGCGGTAGTAAATAACAGTGAGCTTTACTTTTTCGCGCATTATATAAAAGTTCATAAGTCTGTCATAAGAAGAGGCAGAATGGTTAGGGAGGGAGAGGGGGGGGGGAGAGGGGGCTGGGAAATGTATATATGTATAAGAGAACTGTACTACATCGACACTTGTACGACATTCGAATATTTTGTGAGAGAAAAAAAGTTTACGTACTGTATAGATTTAATTATGAATTGTAACTAATGGATAATTTCAGATTACTTTAACGTTTATGCCCGGTAAAGGGAGACGGGACGGAGGGGAGAGGGGAGAGGGGAGAGGGGAGGGGAAGGGGTGTCCTCGTACATTGACAAATGATATTGTATTGTACGTACATCTCATTAATTATACCTCGTCCTGCATTCATATAGTGTAGCATCAACATAGACATGTAGAACTAACTTTCCTTAAGAAACGGTTATCCTCGAGGAAATTCACTCCCGCTGGTTTAATGATCTAAATAAATGAAAATCCAGCCAATATGTATGCATAATTAAATTGATCGACGTGTCTTGTACATTGAATATATAGCGGACATGTATCATTTAGATCCGTGAAAGGCGTAATGAAATAATGTAATATTGTCGTTTGGACTCATTAACGTGTTTTATATGATTATATGTAGTAATTAAGTGACATCGTTTTGTATACATTTCGATAAATAGATGTTCAGAGAAATACGCAGTCCTCATAAGAAACGTTTGTGGTTATTAAATTACAGAAACATGATACAACCTTTTTACGTAGAATGTTACAATCAGGTAGGCCTACGTCCAGTTCCAAGTCGGGTCAAGGGACAACTTTATCAACGGACTCACCGTTTGAAGTTTTAATTTGCACTGATAAGTATTTATCAAAATAAGAATACATTATTCTTTATCATAGCTTTTCCCTGGTCCCGGACCCCAACCGGATCCAGCCCACGAGCCCCCTTCCCGACCCCAATTTCGTCACGGGCCTGGCTTAGTGTACATTGATACAACCAATTCATGTGTATAGGCCTTTTTGGAATCTACCTTTAAGTCCATATCGTAAAAATTAAATATTAATCCATGTACACGAAGGCTGTCGTTGCATAAACTGGTTTACGCTATTTCGACCTCAAATGAACAATGTCAAACCAAACTTATTTCCTGTTTTAAGCAGATAGTAAAATACACAAATATCAATAAATTGTTAATAAATAGCGCCATCATATTAATATTGTCATTGTTACCGTTCGTCAACTCAGTTACTAATAATACTAGTAGCATGTTGCGCAACAATTGCCTAACAGCTAAGGGGCGAGAGATGTTATCATGACTGGCGGGCTCTTCATTAGTTTGCGCTCAATGGTTCAACCTGTGTAGGCTTGACTTGACGAATTGTTGTAGGCGTATGCAACCGTTATCATTAGGACAAATGGGGAAAGTTTACTAGTAAAACAGTGGCGTGCACAAGATTCCAAATGTCACGGTGCGAGCTGACCGGGTGGGGAGGGGAGGGGAGGGGAGGGGGTTACAAATTCCAATTTCCCCGACTGCTTTATGTATATGGTGGACTTTGATGATAGCGTCAGAAGCGAATGAAGGATTTTTGAAGGGTTCATGGGGCTGCGGTGGTATCATTGAAGCTAATTCCCTATGATATACCGTGGTATGTGGTTATCATGCTGAGAGATATATCATTTACAAGACACTTGAGTTCTGCTTCCCCATCACTCAGTCAATCTTTCTCCTCTCAAAAAGTAAAACCATGCTTACCCTCCATAGGTGGAACCGAGGAAGGTAGTTAGGGGGAGGAGATGTGTGGATATTGACAACTTTACTAGGTACATGTCACTATACGCAGGCGCGGATCCAGGGGGGTCCAGGGGGTCCGGACCCCCCCCCTGCTCTCGGCCAAAAAAAAAAAAAAAAA
>JAIPMN010017471.1:0-26355 GCA_020650975.1 Apostichopus californicus
AGAAGACGTTCATGCTTTACGAATGGAATAGCTCTGTTAATTTCTATTGCAATACTAAAATGAAAATGTTCCAGGAGTTACATGAAAACAGTTCAAGGCTTGATGATTATTTGTATGATAATGTTTCGTAACATTGCATTTAGAGGTCAATACAAATGTGGATCTGGTCACTGGATTTAGAGTGGACTAACGCAATCTAACAAGCTATGCATTGGTTTCAAGAAACTACTCCTAGGTTTTTTTTTACCTCTCCAAGGCTTTCGACAAAAAGGTCCATCATCTTCTACGCAAATTGGCATTTCTTTTTACGGAATACCAATTAGTCACTTTCAAACCTTTTTATGATGTATTCAATGTCACCAGGAGCTGTTGTTTTCTGTTGAAATAGAATATATATTAAACTAGTCATGGGAAAGAGACTGAGATATTTTAGACACTGGAAAAGCGGAGAGAAAGTTATGGCTAGAATCCCGTTTTAATCAATGTGCTCGTTACAATATTATTATTGTTTAAATATTGATCGCTACTTTAAGCTGTCACGAATGATAAAAAACTAAACATATAGTCATGTTAAGTAATAATGCACACTTAATTGGGATGGAAATATATAAATGACATATATACATAACAATGGGATTATAAGAATTGAGTCTTTCTGGAAACATTCTCAGAACACTATTATATCATATTTTATGATCGTCCATATACCTTCTGTTTTCTGTTCATTTATTTAGTCTTGTACGAGCAATTTAAACCTTAAAAGAATAATCCATGGCATTCAAATGTAATTCTAGAAAAGAAGAGAATATTAATACACCACAACACACCAAGTAAAAAAAAAAATTGCATTACCATGTCAAGAGAAATTTAACAACGAATAACTCTATTAAGTGTCATGTTATGTTTTAAGGTGCGAACAATGATGTGACGTCATTATCGCACTTATCGGAGTACCATTCAAAATAGATCAGATCCCGTTTGAGATGAATTATACATGAGCAAGTATTGGCTACGGCATGACACAATCCAACAAAAGGTTAGTACATCAGCCCAATTTGTTCAATAAGGTCCGTTTATCAGTACTGTAGGCTACATTTGTTCATATTCGAAATGCTCTGAAAATATGTGCTCCAACTCATAAACATGGAAATTAGACCGACACTTAAGAATTCGAGTATGTTCGCCGCCGACTGCTAGTGTTGACAACTAGGGCCATTACTAGTAGTAATATCATTGTTATCATTGCAGAATGAGCGCCAATCTTCCGTCAAACTAGTCTTTAGTCTTTAATACAATATAATCGTCGCCTGAATGTGTATATGTGTATACGAGCACTGACTTATTAATATACAGCAAATACAAAAATACAACAAAAAAAAACATAAATTCAATGAAGTCTTTGTCACGATATTGTAGTATAGGTATTACACGGTGTCTCTGACAAAATGAAACGGAAACAGTAATGGAAAAGTTCACCTTCACAGTATAATTTCGATGTAGGTATATGTATAATAGTTGTGTTGCTTTCTATCTGAATGTCAATACACAGGTCTTCTGTCGTGATTTTACAACAGCTAACCCCTGCTTATTACATCATGTTGAAAACCACAACATGTGTACATACTTACTATTCCCTGGGTACAATATACTATACCTTAATTTAACGAACTGTGTCAATGATCAAAAACTTGATCATTCTAATTTTGTCACCTTTCATTGAGAACCCTTTTCACTAAACTAGGAAGTATTTGTCTCCCTGCGTCCCGACCACGTCTACCCTGTTTAATGCACTCGTCCTCGCTAATTTATAATAATAATAATCATAATAATAATAATCAGTTAATTTTAAGAAGCTTAAGCGACCACAAAAGTGGGAAAAACCCTCAAGGGCTTATGAATTACAACTAACACTTTGACTGGCTTCCAATTCAACATTTTAGCTCAAATTTGGAATCTTTTCAATTTAAAAAGTCATTTCAAATGGGAAACCGTAGGATACTCTTGAGTGAAAATACACCTTAGCTATGACCCGGCCGGGTATCGAACCCGGAACATCCCGATTGCTAGGCGTCATTGCTTCAAATGCCACCGGCTTTATCCACTCGGCCACAGCCCCGGTCATTTTATGGAAGCCCTGTAAATGTGCGGGTAACACAAAACAAATAACATACAGCATTAATTCCACTGAATTCAATTTGTACTCGCACTCAAACTCTAGGATCTACAATAGTACATGATGTAGTACACGTACCCGTGCCAAGAAGTGTGTACTCGTCCTGGTACGCACCAATAGGCATTACACTTGTTACTGTACTTTTGATGTTAGAATCGCACTACAAGCCAGGTCTAGAACTATCAGGCGGTTATCCAGCGTCCTTTGTATGAAGGAGGAAGTCAAATATTTGGGCCCATATTAATTGTAAGATATTTAATTTTACGCTTAATTCGATACGAATTTTAATGAAACCGTTTGAAATCTACCATACCAATAGGTACTTATACATTGTAGAACATAAACGGACCTTATTTAACATTCTGTATATCATGGATTGCCTACATATTGTATTGAATTCAGTGGAATCAATGCTGTATGTTATTTGTTTTGTGCTACCCGCACATGCACATGGCTTCCATAAAACCCTCTGTTTGCCATTCAGAAGCGTTCACAATAGCGTAAAGAGTTAATTATTACTTATTTTACACTTGGTTGTTGATATCATAACTATTAATTCCAAACGTATTGAGCAGCAGGGAATGTGTAGGTTTAAGTTAGAAAACAATAAAGTATTACATTTATTAAAAGAAATGTGTCACTAAAATTTCGATTTTTACATAATTAACTTAACAAGAAATGTCTTTTCCTGTTACAAGGAATCGCATTTAAGCAGTCACAGTAGTAATTGATAGGAAATTTCAATATCCCCTAGTGATTAATGAGTTAGTTCATATCGATGAGAACCATCGACGTAGTTTTTACATATTACATACAGTTCATACAAGCCACAGACACACATCAGTACTAACCAAACAATATTGCACAACCTGTATAAGAATCAACTACGGCTTTAGACTATAGTAATACACGTTATTCAACACAGATCTCATACTGAAACTTGAAAGGAATCAACAGAGGACAATGGAACGGCACACATCAGTAGTCACCAATTACCAGTATAGCTTGGCCTCGGACGAGGACAATTCACTAACACCCACCAGCAGTTACTAAACAATAATGTACAAAACTTTGTAAGAATCAATTGCGGCCTTAGACTATAGTAATACACATTATTCCACACAGATATTATACTGGAAATTGGAAAGGAATCGAAAGAGGAAGTTAAATAATCCAACGAAAGGTATATTAAATTTAGTTTTGTATTTTAGTAACTAAAGAGATATTTTGGTTCCCAATAATTGGAACAGAAAATATTAAAAAGAATAAAGAAATTTCGTTTCCTGTCACAGGGAATCACATTCGGCAGTCACAGTATGTCAAATAATTGATAGGAAATTTCAATATCCCCAGATAATGAATGTACACATAATGTAGATCGACAAGCTTACAAGTTCCATCGGAGTGTTTGCTCTCTAGTTATTTTCGAGCGATGTTCAAGTAATGCACATTCAACAGTACACCAGTACCGTAATGTAAGGTACCCCGATGCATGACAATAGTACACAGTGACATATACTGTAGTTTTAAACATGATGTTAAAACTCTCATCAGAAAAAAAATGGTGACAAATCATATAAAGTAATGTTTACTCACGATTTGATTGAGTATCAATAATGGAGATAAATTTTCCTAAAAGTGTTACAATTCGTAACGAAACAAACAGTGAAAGCATTCAACGTTCAGCAATTGTTAAGAACAACACTATTGTCTTTAGAAGCAATATAAATAAACGTAAGAAACAATCACGTCCATTGCATTTATTTACTGGTTGACTTAAAGTACTATATGGTAACATATGATAAGACCAAGGGTAACCCAAGTTCTGGTGAGGGGTGACCTATTTTGAGAAATTTATATTTCGGTTAGGTGACCTCTATCCGTGCCTTAATTTGCCAGTGAATATTATGACGTTACGTTCATACATATCCATTGGTTGGTGACCTCTGATGCAGTTAGTGCTAGAGAACCACCACATCGTGACATCATGTCCAAATTAAAATAGTCAAACAAGATTTCAACAGTTCTGGTTTGTTGTCTCTTAACAGTATTCCTAGAACGTTCATTCGTTGCCATGTTCCTACAACTGTCTTCGTATGAATGATATCAATACACTGCTTTCTTAGCGTGTAAAACATGTTGATATGGTCAGACGCTTCCACACAACAAAGGTCAGCTTCACAAGTGTCGTTTATATGTAAATATACATCAGTTTGTAAGGTTATTGTCAGCCCACATGGTGATACAGAAAATGCCACTCCCTCATAAAAAGTATCTGATATTGTGTTATTAATTATAAACAATTTAAGAAAAACAAATTGGCGTATGGGGTTGAATGTTCTAGCCACGTGCCCCTATGCTTCCAATGATTATGGCCCTGTGAACTGTTTATTTTTCACTACCATCCACTGAAAGGGGCAAAGCATCTCTGATATGCCACGTAGTAGACAAGTGTTTGCAATATCAAAATTACTAAAAAAGATAATATAAGAGACATTAGGTAATCATAATGGTTGGGTTTTATCTCTCTAATAGTTATTTTCCGCAGCAAAGTATCCTCAATGTTGCATTCACTTTTCTTCTGTTGATGATATGCAGTATATTACTGTC
Organism: Apostichopus californicus; assembly: GCA_020650975.1. Classification (NCBI taxonomy): domain Eukaryota; kingdom Metazoa; phylum Echinodermata; class Holothuroidea; order Aspidochirotida; family Stichopodidae; genus Apostichopus; species Apostichopus californicus. The sequence goes on from JAIPMN010017471.1 coordinate 4,784, forward strand.
CAAGATTGAGCACTTCAATCATCATTTTACCAGTAGAAGATCTGACCCCGTCTCACATTTTTAACATCTCGTCATATCATTCTATTTCAATTTAGGCGATGTTACGCTGAAGCCAATGACTACATTTTATACCCCAAAATCTCAATTAAGAGATATTTTTGCAAACTAAGAAATCCCGCTCTATTAGAAAACACACTCACACGGTTGAATATGTTAATATATCCGAGAGATATCGTATACATTTGATATGAGACTTTTCGTAGACAACAAACATGGTATAAGGCCACCAAAAGAATAGGCACAAAAAATGGCCGAAATCACCTTTCTGGTTGAATAAGTGTAATGTCTAAGTCATGGGAAAGAAAATCCACGACGATCACATATCCGTGTGCGCTTAAACGCCGATTTACGGAACGTTTATAGACCGAAACTATGCTATCAGTCATAAGTGCAGCGGCCGTCTTTTTAATCCAACTTGTGTCAAGTCGATGAAGCTTAGATATGTACATTGAGTGTAGTAAGATTGGTAGATCAGACATATCAACAAGTTGATTAAAGTGGTCCTGCCATGGGGTATTCCAGGTTATTGGATAGCTAATTTGGAGGATTTGTTTTCCAAAAATATAACTTTTATTTCATAAAACCTTGTCGTTCGCGAAAAAAATTGTAAAAGAAATTGGCTACTTTACGTAACCTTGTAAAAAAAAGTGAAATCAGCTGAAGTACGCGCTGACGTCATATCGTGAACGCTGGATGTAAACAACACTCGCACTGTTCGTTGAGTTCGTGTGTTTTATGGTGTAAGCGTGGTTAGACATCCTCCATTTTGTAGCTATTCTGTCTTCAAATTTACACTGATTGATTAAAATGCCAAGGCGTTGTGTTGTTGGAGGTTGTAGCAATGTAAGTTCTGATAGAATAAGCCTTCATCAGTGACCAAAGGATGTAAAAACTCAACGTCTTTGGACCCGTTTCGTGCAGCTCACCAGGGCTGACTTCAAAGGGCCATCGAACTTTAGTGTTATTTGTAACGAACATTTTGATGATCAATGCTTTTCCCAATTCGATCGTTATAAACGAGATTTAAGTGGTGGGAGACTAAGACTGCCACTTATACCCGGATCAGTACCCACAATGAAGGTGCCAGAGAGTGTCATGAGTGGAACTGCAAGTAGCCCTGTACCAGAAGTTAAGTAAGCCCTAACTTGGTTAGGCCTAACGTTACTGAAACTTGCATAGGAACAAGTACAACTCCAACTTCAAGTAGGCATGCTATTCAAAGAAGCCAAGACTTTCTTCAGAGCGCCGTGCTAAAAAAGGGGGTAGGCCTAGGTGTGTTGTGGTCAAACGACTCATACTCTTAATCTTTGTTTTACCCTATGTTGAATTATGAAAAAACGATCTAGGCATAGGGGCCTACAATTTAAAACTACATTCAATCAAAAACTATTGAGGAATGAATATTCAGTCTGAAGTATGTATAGGCTACCAAAGAGTACAATCATTCATGTACTAAACAGTGCCTGCAAGTGTCTATTAATGTCCGCAGGGATATACCACTTATTAATCAGGAAATGTTGGTGTCTGCCCCTAATCTGGCGCTCCTACAACTACTGAGGGAGGGGCATGAGGGCTGCTGCAGCCAATTCCTGCTGCAGCCCCCTGATTGAGCTTGAAGTGAAAAGTGAGACCAGTTGGGCAAGATTGATTGATACAGTCAGGCCTTAAATATCATGAAAAGCCCCTAGAAAAAGGCCGAATAAATTTGGTGGCTGGGAAATTGTGACGCAGTTAGCTAGATCTAAAATATCCATGAAATACTGCAACCTTCGACCACATGTTAGCCTAACAACCACACTAAGTCAATGGGAAATGTAGCCTAACCATCGGTTTGCAAGCAAAAACAAAATGCGTAGCTTTGTTTAGAACTTTCAATTTGCTGGAAATCGACAGTTGTTTGGAAGGTATGTGCTATGTCTTAAAGAGAGAATGTTGTATTTTACGTACACCGTTGCTGTGGCGGTGGATTGAAGGTTTTAACTTCGATTACTTTTCAGCGGTATAATGGTTTCGTATTTGGTGGTGAGTGATTTTTTCCACACACGAAAAAATACATCGGCTTGCTCAGGCTGCTCATGATTATGCCTTTCGTTCTCATCTGCAAGCGGCTCAAATTGGTAAGGTTCTGCACCCCCTTCATTTTCAGAATTTTCGCTTTCACTTTCTATGTTATTTTCATCGTAACTCGAACTCGAAAAAGACAAATTCAACACGGAAGAAGTTGATGAATTGTCACTAACGGACACCATTGTGTATACAAATTGTGTGTTACACGACTTCCGCATTTGGTTCATGACCATCGTAGCTTCACGATATGACGTAGCAGAACACATGTGACGTCATCAAGTGCGTTACAGTTTTTTCTTAGAGCGTGGTAAAAAGTACGAACTTTAAAGCTCATTTTTGTGGCAAGGCCAATAATTTTCCAGAGATTTTAAAGTGAAATATTGAAAAAGTGCATACAATATACCCATTTTTTCATCTAACTCAAATATTTTGGATGGCATGGCAGGACCACTTTAAGATACATAATTTGAAAACATCAACAGGAAACTGTTGTTTCTCTTTATATTCAGTAGGGTATATATTTTATTCGAAGAATGGAACCTTATTAAGGCTATAATATGTGCTAAACTGTCCCTTTAAAACAGGATTATTATAATAATCTTAAAATAAGTAAATGAAAAATAATGCAATAATATACATAGGCTTTGGTACATCATACAATATATGAAAAGAACTGAATGAGTGCAACATATGAAAGTATTTAAGATATCGATGTGGACTTGAGAAGACATTACAAGCTTTCTAACATACCAGGCTCCCCCAAGCTATTACAAAGTGGTAAAAGTAATTCAAGTCAGTAAAATATCACTGAGAACACAGAAACTTGTCAATGCACAAAAAGTCTGAAGTTATGTAATTACCTATCAATCAAATGTTAATGACTAGCTACAGTAAAATAGATCAACTGATGACGCTACAATAGCAATTCTGCAACCATGGATAACTTCCCTAGCTCTTCCAACCCCATTAAATACACTGTTGTACTTTAATATATAAAAAAGTTGCAGTGAATGAAAAACACTTCCATCATTTTGTCCTCTTACTGTATATCATCCAACACCTCCAAGATAAAAAACAAATAGTAAAAAACTGGCCATAAAACTATACTTAATCTTTTTCTATATCCACATGTACATTATTAACGCAAGGATCAAGTAATCAACTCAACTTTCATCTTCGGATGTCTTCAGATGAATGCATATATATGCTAATAATACCTCACAAATTCAACTCTGTATTGTATACTGTCTGTAAAGGGTTACAAATAAGCAATACAAAAGTCAAAAGCAACCTCAAAATCACTACAGGAATAAAAAACTGTATTTACTGTATTATCACATTACATTTTGACTTATCAAGTACTTCTGCGTGACAGACAGAAAAAAGTTTCAAACAAGAACACCATGGTTGTGTTTAATAGATCTTAGGGAGTTTACTACCTACGACTTAAAAATACAAACCTAATTTGACCTCCTCTGACCCCACGTACGCCTTCAAAGAAGACTGCATACGTATATCAATATACATCCATCTTACATCAAATGACATATGGTCACTACCAAAAACAGTGTTATTCTTATCATATAACACATGCACAGGCTACATCAGCAGTACTCTTGAGTTAATGTTCTCAAGACATCAACTTTTGACCTTCTCAACTGACCTGTAACCATTTTTACATGTTTAATTTTAAATGCCTGGCCATAAAACACTGCTAAATGGCAGCTCCTTGGTTCACCAAGTCAAAATCTTAAAGGACTTTACATAATTTCTTTTCAGAAATGTCCCCTTAAACTGTACATTACACGTTGTGGAGATTACTTTTATCAGCTGTAAATACAAATGAACCTGATATCTTTACCTGATTCTAAATACATATAGCATTGGTTATTGATGGTTTAGATTTTCAATAGTTAACCTACCTTAAATATTGAACAAAACTCCTGTAGTATTTTATTTGTAACATAATCATAATGAACTACAGGTAACAGTTTTACAGTAAATACATCATGTCGCTAAAGTTTAGAGAACATATAAAGAAAATATATCATCATTTCCATTCGTGTGAACAGGTTTTGTTTTCCTCAACGTTGATATTTCCTTTTGAACTTAAACTACCTCTTTTTCCGTTTAAATCATGCTTCATGCTTTTGCCGATGGTTTGTCGATTTATACCATACACATCAACATACGTGAACACGACGTTACAAATATGCAATTTGATATATCCATGGGTAGGAGAGACCGCTCACTTAGTGACACATGCATTGTTCAGCATTCAGACCGCACTTTCCCTCTGTTTTTGTATGTTGGAATGACATTTGTTAATAAATGTTTATAATATGATGTGATCAATATGTCATAATGTAGTCTGACGCCATATTAGGCAACGGGAGACTGGTTACTTCTCCCGACCGTGCTGTTACATCCATCATTGATGACATCAACATGAAGTGGGGAGAATTTTTTTTTGTCAGTCTGTAAATTGTGCTTCAGATACTTTTTTCCTATATGTATTAAAAACGTAAGTTATGATCTCTTCCCTGCTCGCTGTCCTCAAACCATATTTCATGTATCAAACTCTGTCGATCAGATTTTGTAAGAATGCTGTACTACATCAACTTTATCGTAAATAAATACATCAAATATTATGTTTTAACCATGGTTCATCCAATAATGAACTTATTTGGGGATTGAAAGCAGGGAGTAAACACTTCTAGTTTATAAATCAGACACAACAAGAATACAGTTTCAAGACGATCATTTTTCTTGTTTCGCTAAATAACAGGCAGCAAAGATTAAAGCTTTTTTTGTTTTTGTTGTGGTATAATACCCTAATATAGGAAACTAGGTAAGTCCACGCGGGAGCAATACGGACGATCCTTCGTTACGTGGAAACCTTTCCCCAACATCGCAGCATAATTGCATTATAAAGTAGCATTATGTGTTGAGTTGGTCAGTCTGTTGATATCAGATACACGCGTGAGAGAACAGTAGATGGAACAAATCATGGCTCTTCTATCAAAGCAGGACCGAGGAAATAACTCATAAAACAAAAAAATATAAACAAAGAAAAAGTCATACGTTTGCGACTGACACAGAACATGATATTGGTTTTTACACGACATAAATTTGTATATTGTAATGGCTGGTGAAAAAAACTGTTAACAGGTCTTTTAGATGAACTGAGGTTATCGAGGTTTGCTATGAATTCGACGCACTGCAAAATTGCAGGGGCGTCAATCTCAATTGAAAAATGTAAGGAGTGGGCACATGAATGACTGAACATGTAAACAACTGACGGAGTGTGCGCGTAGCGCATATGGCGAGAGCCGTGGGGCAAAACCTCGGATGGGGTCCAGAGACAGGCCCTAGGGCAATGTTTGGGTCCAGGGGCGAAGCCCAGACGGCGCCTTAGGGGAGCTCAGGGACGTCAAGTTTGCTTCTGTTTGGTCCCTGAAGTGATATGTCGTGTATAAATATATTTTAGTCACATCTGACAAATGATTAGACTTATCATATCTTATCTTAATTAAGAAGGACTTTATATCTGTTATACATCCGGGTGTCAATAAAATTGAGACTTAAACCACAAACGGAAATAATTTAAACTTTGCACACAAGAATAAAATCATCTTGTTAATACTGATGTCTACAATGTGCACACATATGGTATCATAACAACATTTGAAAAGCACTAGTGGGTATCTGGGCACATTTTACTTGATCAGAAACATAAACATTTATAAACAAAAAGTATTCCAGGGCCATAGCCTGGGTAGATTCATTAGAAGGCATTTGAGGAACATCGAATACATGTATCATCCACATTTTACAAAGTGCTGCTTTAGATGTGCGTATATAACAGGGCCTTATTGATGTCATTTTGAGTGGGTGGGCTAATTTCCATCATGACACTATGTAAGCGAAGCGCCACCTTTAGTTGAAGCGTAGCGTAGTCAGAAAGTTTCAACGTGGTACCCTTTCGAGACAATTGCTGGATAATTTTCTACAATTTTCATTAAATTGTATCGTTCTGAGATGAAAAGATAATGTTTCTTTAGTTTTCTTCTTGTAGATGATCACACGGGGTTATAACCCTATCGCAGGATGCACTGTGCATACGGCCTTATGCATCGCTTGCGTTATACCCCATGTCGTGCTTTATCATACAATAAACACACGGTACACCGTTGATAAACACCTACATAATAGACGGGATATTTAATAAATCCAAACAGTTATTGGTTGTCCCTACATACCATGAAAACAGTCTCAATATATGTATAATGTTAATGGAGTCATGCTGGAAAATAGAAATAAGTGAAAATACTACAACATTAATTTTCTAAATGTTTTTGATCTTCAAGAGAGTGATAGCAAACAGAATACGTGGGACAATGGTAAGGTGTAACACTATCCGTTGAATGTTTCAACACAGCAGACTGTACATATGTACATGGGACAATGGTAAGGTGTAAAGCTATCCGCTGAACGTATTACACAACATAATGTACATATGTGTGTAATCAGTAACAAGAAAGCCTTAGTCAAGACCGTTAACGCTTTACCTTGATTGACTACTGAACCGTATCATGCTTAAAGGCATTCTCTCAGCTAGAAATTTTTAGAGGGAGGTTTCGCTGGTACACCGTTACTCCACTTTCTGACTTGGTCACGTGATACGGTATATGTAATATACTGCCACTGTACATTGTATATCTTGTATGTAAATGTACGTAATGTATTGCACAGTTTCATGCAGTGTTAGCATAACACACGTAACGTGTGTATTGTGGTCGCCGCGCTGTTTATGTGGAAAGCACAGGTTGCTTTATTGTGGGTCCTGATGCCAAAAGCAGTGAGAGAAAAAGGGACAGAGAATTGCAGGCATGAAAAGTGTACTTGAGCTGGTGCTACGTGGACTGGGTCTCCAAAACGGTCTACTGGAACAGAGATCGGGGATCGACAAAATAACCAATGCTACCTTCGCGGATCATTTACTGGCAGATCATACGAGAATGTAGGCAGCACATTATGCTAAAGACCAACGTTATATATTTACTATTTAGGCTACAGTATACTGTTTACCGGCCGAAGTGTTTGGTCTACTCTAGGCTTCCTTGTTATATTATTCAATAGATCGACGCTAGGCCTACTTAGAAGTGACTAGGCCGACAAACTAAGGCAACTAATACACCGAGAGGCATAGGCTAGTACTGTAGTAGTATAGTCAGTATTGAGAAGTTTGGAACACTGCGAAGTTTGGAACACTGCGAAGTTCGGACACCCCTAAGAAATACACGATTTCACCATGACAACCTACAGCAAGAGCCAATTGCACGAAAAACTGAGAAGCTACAGTTATTTTCTCTCCAAAATGACCCAACCATATCAAGTATATTTTCAGGTGATTTATACCATGAGATATTGTTTTGGGTGTTTTAAGGCTTAGGTTTCCAAACTCCGCAGTGTCCATGTTTCTGCAGTGCAGGCTGGTGTACTTACTGTAGCCTAGCCCAGGCCGAACATGTGTTATTTATGCTTTCTACTTATATTCACCTAGTAAGCATTATCAGTATGGAAGTCTGCGGTATCATATGTGTTTGGATTATGATTCGGTAGCTTTGCAAATATGAATAGGCCTTAGCCTACATCAGTGTAATATGGACATGGATTGGTAAGGAGATCTCCCCACAAGAAAATAAAAAAAATAAAACTTGAAACAAATGCAACTTCTCATGAGCAGAGCAAAAGTAGAACTACTGTAGCCTTGCTCCAGGCCCAGATTTATACAATGATGCACAATGCAGGGCCTACCTCAATTTGGTGGTTATTCCTGTCAAGAGCATTTTTTGATCAAGCGTCTGGGCATACTTATTTTGTAACTGTAAGTCTACAGTAGTATGCAGTGTGTTACGTGAGGGACAGGGGCCTATACTCAATAAAGTAAATGTTTTCATTTCCTACGTTAGTTTACCAGCACAATTATGGAGTTCCTTGCAACAAATAAATTAGTCTGACAACTTCAAAATGTACTGCATATCTGCCTGCATGGTCATTCTCAGTTATAGACTACTAATTTGTGTAGCCATTTCATTTTTGTCTGAGCATGGGTTCTTAAATGGTGAAATAACCTCGAATCTGCAGAGCAACTCCAAGATGAATTAAGTTACTAAGACATTGGGTTCTTTTTACTTTTAAAAGTTTAATGTGCATAGGCTAGGGTTTTAACTTTGCTTCACTTGCTTGTCAATCCGCATAGCCACTTTAGCTGTGAATGATTCTTCACTTGCAAAGAAAAAATGTACGCATAAACTCTTCTATCCCAAAATAGAGTATTGCCTAATATCCCCAACTTGGTAGTAACTTAAAAAAACGGTAGCGGCTACCTCATTTCCTAGTTACTGTATTGGAAAGTGATATTTAAGTAAGTTTTCCAAATGGAAGTCTAAACTCAACAGCCTAGATGAATTGACACAAGTAGTATCATCTTACATCAATTTTACAACTGATATCTGCATCCCTAATAGGACAATATCACACTCAGAAGTTATGAAGAGATTGCCAGCCGATGATAAGATCAAGCAGTTGGAGAAAGAGAAATAGGAAGCAATTGATGATGGAGACACTGCTCTACGGAACAGGCTACAGAGGCAAATAAATAAATATGTGTTCAAGAGGAGGAATGAATACTTCCAAAAGGTAACAACAGACAAACAGTCTCTCTGGGATCTACACAAATCAATGCGGAAACCAGATGACCAGCATAGAAACTTGGTAAATGATGAGTTTGGCCAAAATTAAGTCAACACTTCGGACGTTTTAATGATGCTTCGAGCAAAGATATTTCACTTATGCTACCAGACCTATCAACTGCTGAACCACCAGTAATACAAGAGAATGATGTAAAAAGACAATTTGGACTTGTTAAGATAGGAATTGCGTCTGGTTTTGATCAAATTCCCTGGTGGGTGTACAAGTATTGCTCTGAAGAATTAGCTGGCATATTCACTACTTTAGATAATGTAAGTTTAAATGAGAATTCAATTCCGTCCCTATGGAAGCATGCTAAAACATCACCTGTGCCTAAAATCTCTATTTCAACATCTGTAAACGACCAATTGACATGTCCAGCATTGGTTTTAACTGTATGCAAACATTATTATTGTCATACTTGACGCAGGCCATCGCATCACACGGTGATAAAAATCAGTTTGCCTACAAAAAAGGCGTGTCCTGCACAGATGCTATACTCAAGCTCGTACATTGTGTTGTTTCTGGTGTAAATCAGAGTGACACAACAGTCACTAAAGTTTTATTTTTAGATTTTTCAAGTGCTTTTAATACGGTTTTACCAAATCGGTTAATCCAAGGTTTGTGTAGTTTTATCGATGAGCCATGGCTTATACATTGGTTGGCTATTTTTTTTACAAGGATGGTCCCGACAAGTCAAGCTACAGAAAGGTTATTCAGAGGAATCAAATATTACAGTGGGAGTCCCCCAGGGAGGTCCTCTATCTGCGTTACTTTTTACAATATACACAGATGATATACGTTCTTCTCTGGGGTGTAATGTAATTAAGTACGCTAATGATACAGCTATATCCCGTAACATTTCAAAGCGGACACACCTTGAAAATCAAAATGACTATAAATCATGTATTGATAATATGGTCAATTTGTGTGAGCAGAAGAACCTCTTGCTTAATCCTAAGAAATCTAAAGAAATAATTTTTTAAAACATTAACATTAAACATCAAGGTCTCATTCAGACCAGGGATCAGAAAACTTATGTTCAAGGCTCCTTTGTTGAGCGGGTATCTCATACTATGTACTTAGGAGTTGATATTGACGCCAAGTTAACTTTTACTAAACATATATCTAAAATGATGTCTAAGGTGTATTATGTTGTAGCAACGTTGGCATACATTACTCCTTATTTTCATTCTAATGTAAGAGATAAGGTTTTCAACTCATCAATTCTGCCAGTGATTGTGTATGCAGTTCCTGTCTGGTATCACCTTCTACTTGAAAAGGACAAGAAAAGAATCAGAAGTTTCTTGAAATACTGCTCAAATCAATTTAATCTCGACTATGAAAGCCTGGTTGGTAAAGTAAACACTGCTGCTAAAAATGAATTCATAAGACTAGCTAAGAATATACATAGTTCTAAAGATCACCCACTTCACTCCGAGTTGATCTCTTTGTGCAATAGAACCAACAAGTACAATATACGTAATCCTACCATCTTGCCAACTTTTAGAATTATCCTTTTTAAGAACTCATTTATCTACAGAGCAGCCATTTATATTCAAAATGAGTTCTTAGAATCTCTATTATAATCCTTTTAATATTTAAAACTTCTAATCCTCCATCTTATTTTTTTTTCTGTTCATGCTTTCATGTTTGTTCATTTTTACGTCTTTTATGTTTCATTATTATGTGTCCTATTTATAAATTTTATAATTTATACTGGAATAAAAAATTGAATTGAATTCTCAGAAAGAAGCTACACTAGCTCTACAGGCTCCTTTGTTGAATTAGTGAAGGATACTGTTCACATATTGATGCATTCATAACATGATAGTTTGCTACAGTGTCATCCTTGTTTAATCAGAAAATCAAGGACAACATAAACAAATCAATGTCACCAATAATTGTGAATGCCACCATTTTATGTTCGACAAAATTTATCACATTTAATTTAAACGATACACCATGATATTTAGTTACATGGTACAGTATTCTGCAATAAGTCTTATAATCTACTCAATCTAAGATGTAATGCTAAAATACTAATCTACTATAAAGTGTACTGGGTCCATTATATTCTTCTCTATTGTTCCAATAATTTATGTGGTTACCATGGTGATAGTGTGTACTATTTAAGTCACATATTGCACAATGCAGTAGAAACATTGTCTAGTGGATTACTCAAATCTCAGTGTTGGCTGAACTAACACATTATTGATCGTTCTAATGGACTGTTTAACCCAAAATAGGCGTGAATTATTGTTTCTCCTTAGTATGTTTTAATCTATTTTGACTATTAGGATTGCAGATGCCAGTAATGCACATGTCTAGCAATTGTATGACGCACCCTCAGACCCCTGGAATAGGTTAATTTTGACTTAATTATAAACATTGATGCAACCCTACATCATAGTGAAATTGACAAATCATTGTATGTCTTTGACATACACCAAATTAACATTTTGACTGATCGTTTGCTGACCATGATGGACCCTGCATGGCACATTGACGCACACTGATGCACATATTGTAGTTGTAATGACGCACCAAAAGTGCGCTTTGACGACCCCTTAGTCACACAATTCATCGGACATGACGCACCATACAGGGGTCGTTGAGTCCGTCTTACAATAATTGATAATTTCATCATGATATAGAAATTAAAGACATTTGCCAAAATATAACAACATCATAGGCTTCATAGCTCAGTGGCAGATGGAGACAGTGTCAGATGGAGATGTTTGAAATGCAGGGGACATTATAGGGTCTTTTGAAGTTTTGGCAAAGTTTTGTTTGGATGTAAAGCTGCTATACTTATCATGGACATGTCCACAACGGAGGCATGGCGTCTCCTAGCCTTATTTGGGTATATGTCCCTGCATTCCGCCCTACTTTTGTTTGTATTGCTTATTCTAAAGTTAGGTAAGTCAGTACGGTATTGTAACATGTTTTTATTTTTAACACATTGATTGCATCTGCACAGTTCTATACATTGAGTTCAACTACAATAACCATGAGCAGGGGAAACTTACCACTATTTCACTTGCATTTGTTTTTATGTTAAAGTGACCATATTCATACTTTAAACAAAACATTTCTTTCATATGTAGCACTTAGCTTTAGGACTAATTATGTGCTGGTAACGCAACCACGAGATACATAAGATCAAGGGAAGCGGGGTTCAAATTCTGCGATGAGTCGCCTGCCTTTGTGAAGATATGAATGACAATATATTAAAATGAGTACAAACGCATTGTTTTATCGTAATCCGCAGGGTAAATATGATTTATTCACCATACGGTAAAAGTGAAATACGATATGCAAGATAACTAAAAATATATAAAATACAACAAAGTTAAAACATAATTAACACATGAAAATCAACATGGCCTAAACTAATGGCCTACTAGTACTAATAGCTCGGGGGTCACGCCCATCTCGTCTAGTAAAGGGTCAGTCCCTCAGTCCACGAATGGCGTCTACTACTGGGGATACATCATGCGTTCTTGGTTGACCCGGACCGGGGGTGGGGGTTCCGGCGTCTAAAACTAACGTCTAAGAGGACATCTAAAAGTATGGTCCCTCGATAGGTGCAAACTACATCAACTACATATAAATAAGCTGTGTAGAAATTAATATAATTAATTTCTAATGAAAACTGGAACAGTTTGGTACAGCCAGGTGCATGGCAGCTTGAAGTGTCTTGGTGAATGGTCACCATGCAATGCCAACACAATACAAATAAACTAACAAGGAGCAATGGGAATTAACGATCTCCCACAGCAATCAAACAATTACTAAGCAATTAAAATAAGTATGAAAATATGCAATAATATACACAAAGATAATCAGTAAGGGTGACACAACAATAGTTAAAAAGCATAAGCAAATGTCAACCTGATCACCTCATAAAAAGTAAAACATATGGTACAACCCATCATACCTGGTCGGCATGACAACAAGTAAACTATACAAAGTATTAAAATAAAGTGAACCTTACGAGACATAGACACTAATACACAACTGAATGCTAAACATACAACTACCTGCCTATGTTACTCATACAGCAATAACACAGTGCTCCATAAATAAGTGAAACTGTCTATCCCTATTCGGCATAGCAGTATAATCTAGGAATGTCGTAGTATAACATATATAACAATATATAACTAGAAGCATGGTTGCCCTAGTCCCACTACTAACATAACCAAATAGAGGCGAGTGATTAACTCTAAAATCATTACACCCTCTATGACTTACGTGAAGTCTACAAGTATAAACAATGTACTACTGGGGAAATCCCTCAGCTAGTAATAATAACAACAACAGGAGCATACTAACAATGTAATTCAACCCATGCACCTCTACTAACTTAGACCACAGGTTGTCATAGCAACTGACACCTTTGTTAGGCTGAAGGTACATAAGCGTTCCTTGTGACTAAGAGCAGGCTATAAAACGGAGACTATGTCACCTAGCTTATCTGCTGTATATATCTGGTCAGATGGAGTCTGTACCAGTGAAGGGTGACTCACAGGGCTAAATACATGCTAATACTCTAATATTCTAATAAACAACAACAACAACAACAGTGTCTCGGTTCACGAAATAGTCAATATGCCTACTAACATATTGCTACAACTAACTCTCTCAAATATAAACAGAAGTTCGGCTATTCCTATCACCATGGCAACTAGTAAAAGTGTAGCATTGCATCATGGGATCTAAACATAGCTCGAATAGCGGAAACTTAGTACAACTAGATACAAATATGAGTACATTACAGTAACGGGTAATGCTAGACATATCATAAGAGTACATAATAAACTAAATAAATATCCAATGTGGGTTCTCGTGAGACCAAATAACCTAAGTACTTTCAATACTCTCCATTACTCAATGTAGGTTAGGTCTACATAAATAGTAAATAGTAAATACAACACAATTACACTTAAGGAGGGCTGCTATACATTCTGTGTGCACATTGCCAGCACAGAACTAACAAGAATACATTTGCAAGTAAAATAAACTATGTATGCACAATGAAAATGAATATGCTACTGAAGGGTCTGGGGCAAAGTTAAAAGATGAACTCTTACCTGTGTAGAAATTAATATAATTAATTTCTAATGAAAACTGGAACAGTTTGGTACAGCCAGGTGCATGGCAGCTTGGAGTGTCTTGGTGAATGGTAGAGTTGCTTGCAAACTTGGCTACTTTAAACCATTTTTAGGACAAAGGGAAGGTTGTTATCCCACCCTACCAGACAAGATTTTACTTAGACTGGCTACCAATACTCCAGGAAGTAGATAAACTGTCTTCCCACATCTTTAACTTACTCCACCAGAGATTACAGAGAGCGTGAAAACACTTACTACACTTAAAGGAGAATAAAACAAGGCCTGGTCTGTTAGTGTTGTGAATAACAGATAAACTATCACTAGCTTAGCGTAACCTAAGAGTAACCTAAGTGTGAAGCCAAACCACACAAGGCTTAGTGGTCCTCTTAGCAGGAATTAATCCACTGAGGGGTAATGCACACAGTTCACTGACTCTGTGAGCGTTACCAGAAAATACCACAAAGAGATAAAAGGAAAATGGAAAAACAAAAGTGAAGGGGAAAGGTATATTATACAGGGGGACAAAACTATAGACACTACTATTGGGAAATATTAGGGGTGCTACACATATTTGATAGTGTTTATCCAGAGTAGGTTAAAGGATATTTTAAAGGTAGGCTATGTAGTATTGGTCCCAATTTAGCATGCTATAATTGCTAGAAGATTTAAAAAAGAACGTTACTAGAGGTCTTTACTTTCCAAATTGTTGCCAATAAGATGCCTGAATGTCCCAGGGAGGTTAATTTCCTAGAATGTGGTAATAAAACCAGTTTCAAAACTTTGACCAAAGGTAACCATATTTGAAGAACTGGTATATTTTGGGCCAATACAGCATACCTGGTCGAGAGTTGCTGTGGAAGCTACCATATGTTTTTAGTAATGCAGTAAAATGTAGTAAAGGCAGCTGGAGGAGTCCAGTTTACCCCTGTGCCGAAGGTCATTCATCTTTTTGGTGTTTCTATCCCTTACCCCTCCCTCGGATTGGTACTTCCACCGCCTCATTTTGGCAATGTGGTTATACACTCACACAACCCTTACACACAAAGGCCTTATCTTAAAGCAGCATTTTTCGTTTTGTCGCCGTTTTCCACTTTTTGACAAGTCCATCAAGTTTTTTTACATAAATCAATCACAAAACAGCAAACTAAGATATTAGCCAAGTTTTTCCCTGCCAAAAGCGTTAATTGGCGAGTAATTAAGGACATTTGTAGATAATGAGAAAGGTCCTCCGACAAGTTACACATTTTATATTAATCGCATACAATTCCCCCAACCCACTAGTTTGAATCCAACCAATCAGAGATGCAGGTTTAGTTATGAGCCGTTTCTAAAAATAGATTCAAACGTCGAGTTGGTAACTTGGTACAACCAGCGAGCTGGACTCTAACAGCTCCCTGGTACAACTGCCATAGCCAATCTACACAAATCAAGCATGGTGTTGTATGACGTATTGGCCAATGACGTTCGTACCTTTAAAATATGAATAATATGGGCGAGGTTTATTTGGATCCCAACGGAAAATATCTTCGCGAAAAACAAAGTTGAAAGTTGTACATTTTTCGACTTTTATGCCACCATTTGAAGTAAGATTTGAATAGATAAGCTAGTTATGCATGTCGTTATGGCATCGTGGAATCAGTGAGGTTGAGAAAAACCATAGAAAAGAACGCAAAATACTGCTTTAACAAGGAGTACCTGATCTTACCAATATCTAATCACCCCTTACTACAGAAACAGAACCCATGATATGAAGCCTGAACTAACTGAAAAAGGAAGAAATGTATACCAATGCACCGCCTGAAGTTCTCGGATGACCTCCCCATTCATTACCTGGCGCAAATCATTCTATCGATATTGTTGTTTTCATTGCTCATTAAAACAATTGAATACATACCGCGCCTAGCTATTTGGCTACCGTAAATTAGACCTTTCCCAACTGTACTGGGGCCATTTATCACTATTTGTTTTTGTTCTTTTGTTGGTTGCCAGCAACAAAACTAAAAAAGTGTGTACCCTTAGTTTACTACTATTTATCTATCAAAAAGTTACGTAATGGATTAGAGCAACTATCACAAAGTAGCGATGCAATTATTTCGATCTCTCGGTCTGTAGCTGTCGTACGACATGCCAGAGAATATCGGGAAAAGGGGTTTGCCACCGTCGCATGGACGATTTGTTTAACCCTGACAAATGCATTGTTTCATAGCCAATAGAAAAATTGTGTACAGCTATAGTGAACCAGCGGGAAGTTGCTCGCACATAATGCACACTACGATTACTCAGTAGGCCTATAGGGTACGTAGAACTGAGATACGGATTGGAATTTCGGACACCTGGCTAACTTTGCGGTAACAGTGCCCAGATCCATATCCTGTTTATAGCTAAGGATGAGAATGCCACAATAAAGGAATGAATCTGTCGTCGCTAGTGCAGAGGGCGGTATTGCTTTTATTTTTAAATCGGGGAATACGGGGGGAATACGGGGAGACAAGATTAGCTGAGAGAATACCTTTAACTACTTGATCCTCCTCGCGGACTTAATTTGAATAATCGCCCATATTGCGTTCTGAACAAAGCCTACGAAACCATCTGGTGCAACATTCTTGAGTTAGATGAGAGTTCACTCCATACAGGTGTAACAAGGTTGATTTATCACCCCCTTTCAAAATTTACTAAAAGGTATATGTGTTAATAGAGGGCGCGCGACAAAAGTTTTTTTTTGTTGCTGTATAACGAATCTATACGTTACCTCTCTCTCCTACTTTACAGGATCCTGACCACCCTTTTACACGTGTCAGTTGTTTGTAATAGGTTGTTGAGAAAAGGGAAGGGAAGTCCCCTTTCAAACTTATGTATTTTGGGGGAATCTCTTTTCAGACGATTTGCTGTGCTAAACAACAGCTCATTATATAAGTATTAACATGCCCTGCTATTTCTACAAATGTTACAGAAGCAGGTCTACATTTTGCAAACAAATATTCTGAATTTTGTAGGATATTTACCTGGACCAAATAGTAGAGCCCTCCGTAATAATTGTGGGAATCGTGCAAATTAATGTGTATACTGGTACAAGTCAACTTGGTGCAAATTAAACCTGTGAACATGTACTCAACAGCACCGTATAACTTACAGAAGGTAACGAACACTGTAGCACAAATGTATGTACTAGCAGAATAGTTCAGAAATATGCTCGGACAAAGGGACAGTATATTTCATTTAAACAATCAATGTCACCTCCGAAACAATAGCAAAGACCACAGGCAGAGTTAGCTAATGTCTGATACGCAGTAACATTATACAAGGCTGAATAACCGATATAATGCCTTTCTACGTACTGAATTCGTAACATGTTGTGTTAGGTCCCTCTTTATAATGATGTACAGCAGTAAAGCGACCAAAGAGATACCAATATGTAGCCTGGGGTCTGCAGTCATAACAGACTTATCATCTTAGTAAAATTCACGTTATAGGAATAGCTGTGGTAGCAACTTACAAGTCGACTTTTAACACAATATAAGTAATATAGCAACCAAGAAAACTTAGTCAACATACATCTACTAATAAGTCAAGCTCATTGGTAGTCGTAGAATCCCCGGATCTAACAATAATTGTAGCAGATGTGTTGACTTTGTTGGTTCGTTGCTTTCAACATTTTCAGATTGTGGTACCATTTACGATTTGTGCAAATTTTTGAAGGGGATAAATATCATTTAAAGGTTATCGCTTTACCCAGTCTTGCAATTGTGTTCTGACGAAGTTTCCAAACGTACTGAAAATTTGTTTTGCCTTACGACCAATACTCGCAGTGTCGTAAGTAATTTTCAGCAGTTCAGGATTTATTTTTCCTGCAACTAAGGACGTCGCTGGGTTTATATTTTAACGCAGACGGTCATTGTCTATAACAAAAATATCTAGCTTTCTTGATATCAAAGTTAAAAAAAATCATATTCGTTAAACAATCAACAATTCAACAAATAAAATGATCTTAAGGTAAATTATCCAAATGCAAAATCTGAAAGTAACATCTTTTCGCTATGAATGCCGGTAAGCATTTGTTTGTGTAACCCGTGATGTTATTTGAAAAACGTAATGGAACTGTATTTAATAGGTACTTTCATTATAAGGTAAATCTGAAAGCTTCCCTTCTTACATTATCGCATTGTTGAGGTTATTTAGAAAAGGAAGTAATTTAGCTGTAATTGCTGTCTGAGCGCGATTTAGAACAAAAGATAGAAATTTAAGGTCAGCCGATATATAGGTACATTCGTTGCCGTTTACAGATTGTGCGCTTGAATCCAACTAATTCACTTTTATTTTGCATCGACTAAATATTACGTTATTTTCTGCGTATATAATACGCCGTGTCTAGGGTGCAGTATTGCGTGGTTGCGGAGAGTGAAAACGAAGTGGAAAAAGCGGTACTTCCCAGTCGAAGATAATTACAAATGAATTAAACGAAACCATAAATCATTATAGAAACTGCAATACCTACATCGCGTCAAAGAAGTCGGAGGGGATGGGGTTCGATAACGACACTAAATATACTTACACAACTACATCAATAATATCATGGAACATGACATGACACCATGATCGTCCGATAGAACTTGTTCGTGAGCGAATCAAATCAAGAGGATCAGTCTAGGTATTGATTCATTTGCCAATGTTCTAAATATAGGACTGTACATACTTTACATGCTGTATATATAACTATGTATACGAAACTTCTCAAAACAGGGAACTATCTGTTCAGGGGTTGTAATACTTCAATTCTACAGGAAGTAATGAAGACGTTCTTTTATTCCATACTGTGTGTACGTGGGTTACATTGTATCACATCGTAACAGGAATAAACACGAGGAATCGTTCCGCCATTTTGTAATGTTAAATTTTTAGAGTGTGGAAAGTAAATGAAATAGTTCCAGGAGAGAAAATCTCACCACACTGGAGCTTAGAAGGTTACGTGGTGACATGTTTTCAAGAGTGTGTGTGGTTTTGACAATTTATCCTTCACCGATTATGTTATGTTTGCTCATAGTAGTACGGTACCAGATGTTATTGTCTTAAACTTCAAAGTCACAAAGTAGGATTACTATTCGGCATAACTTTTTTTTCTAATAGAGTTGGAACGGTTTGCCTGAGAAAGTTGTACTTGCAAGTTGTGTGAATGGGTTTAAGAATGCTTTGGACAAGCACTTTAAGCATTTGTAATCGGATCTGAGTGTTTGTGTTTTCAGTTTTTTTTCTCTCTCCGAAAGGGTCCTTGATGGGGACTTGTGTGTCCCTCCTGATCCCTTTTTTCTACTACAACTACAACTAAACTAACTAAATCGGAGTAGAAGTAAGATTCACTTGACCATCAAAGAAAAAAATTCTAGCCATTCAGTTTTCATAAACACAATAATTCCCAGTATTAGATTGCAGAGCGTTATTTTCTACCGTTAACGTAACAAGTAGGTTTGATTCGCATGACCAGCCCATGTTGTGGAGCTGTTTGCTTTCAAATCAATCATAATGATGCCAAATGGCCGTGACGTAGCAAGTTCCATAGAGTGAAATTAATACATTATATAGTTACATATTTTTGATAACATTTATATCGTGACTCAAACTGAAGCTGATAAGAAACTGTAAGATATTGTATAGTAACCGTATTGTACTTTGGAGAACATTCATTTCATCAATTTGTTTAACTACAACTGTACTATTACAAAATATATTAATTGATTAAGTTACAGTTAACCAGGAGAACTGTTGCATGGAGCCTATTTTGCTTGTAATATATTGCATTGTACATAAGACCCGTGACTATGTTTCATTGTACTGTAATTGAAGAAGTAATAAATCGATTTAATTAAGAGTTCAACGTTAGCGCAGTCAGTTACGTGTTTAGGCACACATTTAGTGTATCTCGTAGTGTTGTAAAGGATTATATTTACCGAATAATTTGTAATGTATTTCTTCATTCGCAACCGTGGGAATTAACGGGAGAAAATTTGAGGGTCAAAAGTGCAAAGGGTTATAGAAACTGCAGGAGGTTGATAGGAACTTAAAGGAGGTATAAAAAAAACTTCATGACAATACCATAGGATGACCTCCGGCACCGGTATAGTGCAAGTTACATAATACATGATATATACAGTTATATGACAGGAAGTTTAAGTTATGTATTATATTGTACATATTCAGTATGCAGCCATCGGTACATACTGGCAATAAGGGATGTTTGTCCGCATGCCAGAGCCATCCTGGCAAACAAGCCACTGTTTTCAGGGGCTTTTTGCCTTCAGAGGCTTTTTGACCCCTAGACACTCGAAAGTTTAGACGGTTCAGGCTCGTTCACGGTGAAAGAACAACGCAATAATAATGAGAAATCGACACGAAAAAATCTCCTTAAAGTATGGCGTCCCTGGGTACAACACGGAGGAATAATGTCCTATATGGTATTGCCGATGAACAGACAAATCCCTGAAACACTATACATCTTTCTATAATAAACGTATTATTTGTTTTTTTATGATAATTTTAAGTTCAAATAGAAACATCTTAGTTAAGTACCCTCCGTGACTTACGATGATAGAACAACAAACTACTTTGTTGAAAGTAAATATTTGATCTGCAAGAATTTGAATAATGATATGACGGTGATTTTACAATCACAATTATGACAAATAAGTTCATTTTGCATTGTTGAGTATTTGGAAAACGTAAAACAGTCTTAACGTACCCACTTCTCGTCATCCATAGTGTTGGTTAATAATCAACTATAACAGGCAGTAATTTTAATGCGCCTAAGAATCACACGTGGCATGCAGAAACCAAAGAAACGAACTTCAATCTGAGTTAACACAAAATAATAACGAAACTCTGTCAAAGTGCAAAATATACACATACATCTCATACTTCTTAAAACAGGTTGCAAATTGTAAATTTCTTTTTGAACGTCTTCAAACAAAGTAAGAGTTTTGAATGTTTTATCTTGGTTGTTTCATTGTTCTATGTTTTTATCGTTTGTTTTTGCCGATAGTGGGATCACCTCTTTTTATTTATTCATTAGTTGTTCCTCTCTTGAAAATCATCCCGCTTTTATTAGAACATAGGAATGAGAACGAAAAAAAAATAACAGTTGGCATTGTAATCAATATATTGATTGTGTACATAATATGTTAAATTAAAAAAATAGTGAACAACTTGGGTAAAGCCCGCCACCACTTTTGAACTTACACCATAGTTATGACACCATAACAATATTCACATTTAGTATTTGTGCGACCCGAGATATATCGTTACTTCCTGCAGATCCGGAAAGCACCATCAAATGATAACGTATTTTGATTCGCAGCTCGACACTGTATACACACATGTTGGCTGTACTGTATGATATGTCTGGCTAGCTAGCTGCATTCTCCAGACTATAAAGCCGATAGCGATAGTACCTATTCAAACTTGCAATGCGTACTGTGCAGTCCCGAACCCTCAACTGCGTACTAAATGCATCATTTCATTTCAAATTCAACATACACTTCATCGCAATGTCATGTTTTGTGGCCCTATTGTAGTGGAACTGCA
>JAIPMN010017472.1:0-11473 GCA_020650975.1 Apostichopus californicus
AACAAAAAGGAGGGATCGTAGTATGCTTCCGTGAAGTGTTCGCTTCATACGGAGCTGCATACTGGCTAGGCCCAGTGAAATCGGCGCTGGTGTTGTGCACTAACTTGGTTATAATCGCCGTGTTTTTTTCGTCCTTCAGCCATGGATGAAGGCTAATTGCATGGGTTATGATATTTATGCAGCCCCCAACAACACAACGGACCGGCATTTCTCTCGGATAGTTTACAACAGTTGTAAAACAAACTTGAAATTTCTAACGATATAGCGTAATACAGTGGTTGTTCTCTCAGTGCAAATGTGCGTGTATATGGAACGGTATGATCGTCGCGCATCCGGTACATGACTGGGCTTGGCACTTGTGTTCCTAACATGACGTCATCATTGTCTTGTTGTGAAATCGCATTCTCAGATATCTATTTTCGGATGCGA
The DNA here is from genome assembly GCA_020650975.1 of Apostichopus californicus. Classification (NCBI taxonomy): domain Eukaryota; kingdom Metazoa; phylum Echinodermata; class Holothuroidea; order Aspidochirotida; family Stichopodidae; genus Apostichopus; species Apostichopus californicus. The sequence continues at coordinate 430 of JAIPMN010017472.1, forward strand.
ATATTAAAACGTTAATTACTAATTAGTCCTTGAGGTTTTCAAGGTGATGAGGATAGTTTTGAACATAGATTTTCTCATAGATTCAGAGGAAGTTACTCTCGATTAGTTGGATTTTTCGTGTCATGGCCTCTTTAATAAAAGTGATATTTGTGTATCAAGGAACCTTAATTGTGTTTCCTGGCTCTACCTGTATGACTGGTATCGGTGATTCTAGACATTTTACTTGGTAATGATTTTCATTTGTTTTTCTTTCATGTGTTAAGGTAATTTAGGAATCTGAAAAAGCTACGAATAAGCCGTTCCTATCCGTCAATGTTAGATCGACCGTGTCAGTGAAGTGAACCTGGCCAATGTTAGTATATTTGTTTATCTATCTAGACCAAATATAATACTAAAGTTTGCCAGAATTACTTGTGGTGTTACCCTAAAATTTACAAGGCTGGAGCATTATTCTAGCTCAGAATTCAATTCGGTATTTTGAGAAAGATTGACATACAAGTACTGAAAAGTAACCTGAAGCTGAAGGTCGACCATCTCCCTATTTTGTGAATATGTGTATTTAAGACCCGAATTATACCTGGGTTTCAGCACAGCTCGCAAGCTGCGAGACACAGCCCAGCTCGCAGGATTTGCGAGACACAGCCCAGCTCGCACTATTTGCGAGACACAGCCCAGCTCGCACGGATTTGCGAGATACAGCACAGCCCGCAAACTGCGAGACACAGTCCAGCTCGCACGGATTTGCGAGATACAGCACAGCTCGCAAGCTGCAAGACACAGTCCAGCTCGCACGGATTTGAGCACAGCTCGCAAGCTGCGAGAAACATCCCAGCTCGCACTGAGTTGCAAGATACAGCACAGCTCGCAAGTAGCGGGAAACAGATCAGCTCGCAGGAATTACGACTTTTAGGGTTCGCTCGCATATTGCGAGTTATTGTCAGAACTCGCAGAGGCTGCGAGGTTTGGTCTACACTTGTATTTTTTTGTACTTCTTTACTTCCAATAGTGTTGTAAATGAGTTAAGCCATGTATCATGCCCAAAGATTTATTGCTACCATTTAACTCATCTTAAAGCGTTTCATCATTGATTGGAGGATTAATTGATGTACTTCATTAACCGTACATAATAAGAGAAAGTGTTTTCTTTTTAAAAAAGTTTTTAGACATTACTTTAACTCTTTGGCTGATTTTTCGAGACTCTGTGTTCCGACTTGACTGAATAGAATTCGGTCGGCGTTACAATATACTTACAAGTATGTTATGCTAGGGTATACACAGGGTACATGATACATAGTGAATACAAACAACTATGTAATGCTTAGGAATACACAGGGTACTTGACACATAGTGTAAACTAACCATTACGACTTGCTAGGATCTACACAAGGGTATGCTAACCCTAACCCTTAACCCTAACCCTAACCCTAACTCATGCTAGGATCTACACAAGGGTATGCTAACCCTAACCCTAGTCCTATGCTAACCTTAATCCTAACCCTAGCCCTAACCCTAACACTAACTCTTACCCTAACCATAATACTAACCCTAACCCTAACTTTAACCCTAACCCTAACCCCTAACCCTAACCCTATGCTAATCCTAACCCTATGCTAACCTTAACCCTCACCATAACCCTAACCCTAGCCCTAACACTAACCCTAACGTAAATTAGTAAGAATGTTATGCTAAGGTATACAGAGTGAATGATACATAGTGAGTACTTTCAAGTATGTTATGCTAGCTAGGGTATAGCCTACACAAAGTACATGATACATAGTATATACTTACAAGTATGTTATGCTAGGTTATACACAGGGTACATGATACATAGTGAATACAAACAACTATGTTATGCTTAGGAATACACAGGGTACGTACTTGACACATAGTGTATACTCACAACTATGACATGTTAGGATCTACACAAGGGTATGCTAACCCTAACCCTAACATTAACCCTAACCCTTACCCGCACCCTAACCCTAACGTAAATTAAAAATAATGTTATGCTAAGGTATACACAGGGTGAATGATACATAGTGAATGCTTTCAAGTATGTTATGCTAGCTAGGGAATAGCCTACACAAAGTACATGATACATAGTATTTACTTACAAGTATGTTATGCTAGGGTATACACAGGGTACATGATACATAGTGAATAAAAACAACTATGTTATGCTTAGGAATATCTGTTTATTGCACTATTATTGTACTCTAAGGTTGATCTCTTCAAATGTACTATTTCAATGCAATCAAACATAACTAATGAAACAATAACTAATGAAAGAAAAACCAAAGTGAGGTATTTTGTCTTTTATTTGCTTCATATATTGTTCTTGAATTCTGCTCATGCATCTTCTCGTAAACTCGTATTGATTGATTTCATTAATTAAATTAACATAATATAATAAAAATGATGATTTGCAACAGTGAATGGTCAAAGCATAAAGCATAATTACTGTTTCATCGTAACACGGTATGGGGTTATACAATTAGTACATAAAATGATGGAAGGAACATACTGCAGTTGTGCGACACGTATACTTATTGTATATGTGACACAAACGTTTATTGAGATTGGACGATCACTTTTAATTAAAGAGTGATAACATTATCACTTCGAACCTTTCAGCCTATTTTCAAATGACCAATGTGGCACTCATTAACTGTTCATGCAATAGAGCCAATAACACGCATGCAGTTAAATAAAGAAATGAACTTCACGAATTTAAGGCGTAAAGCAAGGAAACTGCAGCCCGACATCATGTTCACGATCAACCCATTCTGCCTCAAAGCTCTTCGTCGGAGTCATCTCAGCAAGGAACGGAGCTGCATTACGGAAGAAACCCGTCATCTTCTGAACACTCATTTTAGCGGAACATCTTTTACTGGCACCGTTTGACGACACGGTACAGACATCGCCATTGGCACGATTCAGTTGACAGCGGTAATCAGCTAAAACTTGGCAAAAGCTTGTCCCGGACTGCAGGATGTCACATCCCCAGTCAAATGGAGCTGGGTAGTTGGTAATTGTCAGATGTTCACCATACACAGCATTGAAGTCATCCTCCACCAGAGCGTCATTTTGACAGCCAGCGTCGTGTTGCATTACCAAAACCATTACGTCATCACCTTTACGAAATGTCACAGTGCCGTCATTACATTCCTCGATGGAATCGATACGTTGGACTGCGTTTCGGTTAGTGTCAAAAGGAACCATGACAGCCTTGTCGTCATCGGAAAATATTGCGAGGGACAACAGTCCGTGACGTTCATCAGAGACAAACGGCATCGCGATGGACATGTAACGACTCTCAGTAGAGACACTATCTCTGAGAATGCTATCCATCTCAGCCTCCAGTGTGCGATCCGTAATAGTTTGGTAGGTTACTGTCACTTCGGCGTATTTAGACTGGTCAAACAAACCACGTGGAAGGCCTTCAGCCACCCGAAGGTTAACCTCTGAAAAATATGAGTAAGAAGAAATTGTTGAAGTTATAATGCATCGCAGGAATAAACACTTATGACAATAAGAGCCGACCCTTCCCCGAGAATTGTTTTAAACGTGTTACTACAAATGTACACATAGAATCAATACAGATCATTAAAGTTAAATAAGCTTCAGACCTCACGGAACACTATGGTGCTACAACAGGAAATTGTATAAACGAAAAATTATGAATAAATGAAAACAAAAAACACAATCGGAACACGACGAAATATGACAGTGCTTTCATTTAACATAATACCCATTTCTCTTTTAGGGCTCAAAGTCACGTTATCTCCTATCTCGATTATTTCAACAAATGTCTATTTTAAAACAATTCTTTAAATATGTTTCAGCTTTTCCGGAATTAATTGTACCGCCTATTGCATCTTGAAAATTCCAATACCCACTTTAAGTTAACAAGCCATAGCTGCTTTATTAGTCGTTAACATTCTTTCATATAAAAGTTGACTGGTTTTTTTTTCAACGTTAATACACAATTTCAGTTTCGGCACCCGATACACACAGAGAACACAGTTACTACTGTAAATTTAAAGTTTTGTACCAAAGTAAAACCTGGATCGTGCTATAAATCGGTAGCATGTGCTATTAGGATTACAGTAAGAACTGAGGATATGTGTAATTCCAACAAATCAAGTTGTAGGGATTTTTTGAGATTACACATATCCTCAGTTCTTACTGTAATCCTTATAGCATATGCTACCGATTTATCAGATTTGTTAGCACGATCCAGTTCTTACTGTGGTACAACACTTTAAGATTTACAGTAGTTACTGTAATCTCTGTGTGAATCGGCTGGTTTCGGACGGTAAACTAAGAAATGCTGGTGAAATAAATTAATGTGCGCAAATAACATTCATCCATAAAGCTTTAACCGTTCGATTCAATCAATGTTGATGATTTTCTAGGATGGGTTTCGTGTTGTTTTAATATGTGGGTCGTTACTGTACTTCATTCGGTCAAGTTCCAGTTTGTACTGTGGTACAAAACTTTAAGATTTACAGTAGTTACTGTAATCTTTGTGTGAATCGGCTGGTTTCGGACGGTAAACTAAGAAATGCTGGTGAAATGAATTAATGTGCGCAAATAAAATTTGAATTAATGTGCGCAAATAAAATTTGGATGGGTTTCGTGTTGTTTTAAGATGTGGATCGTTACTGTACTTCATTCGGTCAAGTTTCAGTTTGTACTGTGGTACAACACTTTAAGATTTACAGTAGTTACTGTAATCTCTGTGTGAATCGGCTGGTTTTGGACGGTAAACTAAGAAATGCTGGTAAAATAAATTAATGTGCGCAAATAACATTCATCCATAAAGTTTTACCGTCCGATTCAATTAATGTTGATGATTTTCTGGATGGGTTACGTATTGTTTTAATATGTGGATCGTTATTGTACTTCATTCGGTCAAGTTTTAGCTAACCAAGTTTAAAATGTTGAAATCTTACAAACTAAGGTTTAACATGTGAATAAAACTAACATCTCGGCAACAATAGCACACATACAAAACACTGTTGAGTTTACAAAATGAAATTGTTAATGCCTTGCTACATTTTCACCTGTTACTCATAGCTAGTACATATATGTATATATATATATACAGTAATTACTGCAAGTTTGTTCTTACTGCAAATTTTAAAATTAAATTTTAAAATTTAAAATAAAAAACAATTTAAAAAGAAAAAATTTAATTTTTTTTTTTTAAATTACTGCAAATTTTCACCTGTCAGATTCGTAGTTCAACGTGTTACAGTTTTGCAGTAATTACTGTGCCACATGTAACACATGTTACCGTGTTACGAACACAGCGCAGTAGTTACTGATGGACGGTTGTGGAACATGAACAGTAGGTACTGTACTAGCTATGAGTATCGGGTGACATTTTACATGAGATGCGATATTGCAGTTCAATTCAGAATTCCCTTATGCTTGTACAATGTACACAAAACTTCACAAGTAATGCAATCCTGATCGTGATCCACTCGATCCAATCCTGATCCAGCCCTCGCAGTTTATTGGGTTTTTTCTCATTTTTGCTGTAAGCCTAAATGGATTCGACAACCGTCATTAGCAAATGATAATATATATCAATAAATAAACATGCGAATTTCAGTCTCCTTTGAAGGCCATTTTAAGTCCACACTTGTCTCGATTGGTCACACACCAATATGTTGCCAATGAAAATGTTTTGGAAGAAAGAAGTACACGAAAGTCATTAAATTAGATGTATAGACCTGACTGAATTCTGACTGTTTTTAACAGGCTGATATTTAAAGGCATCGAAGACTCGCCCCAAACCGCATGCGGCCATCTGAAAAAAGGGTTAACTTTCTGTTGCTTGCAAATGACGTTTTGTTCGTGTCGCTAAAAAATGCAGACAGTAATGAAACGTGATACCTTGTTATCTTTAGCTGGACCTGAGATGTCCATCGCTGTTTCGTTTGTTCACTGTGATGTGGGTATTGACCGCAGCTGTATGTACTGACTGTACACTATAGTGTCTAATTACCGACGGAAGCAAGCTGTATGTGTACTTTCTGGGATCGATGGTGTGTGTTACACCTCATTCGAAACTAGGTCAGATTACCGGCACTAGACGTTTCTTTTTGCCCGAGTCTTCACACCCTTTAAATTAGATGTATAGACCTGACTGAATTCTGACTGTTTTTAACAGGCTGATATTTAACTATGAGCAGGATTTAAACTGTTAATATAATTGCTTTTTGAAAATTGCAGATAAGTTTTTGTTTTGTTTTCTGCCCTGAGTATCTACTTTAAGCTAAAAAAAACGGAAGAAAAACTGGGATGTATACACCCTTTCAATTACGAAGATGTCAATTTTAATTATTTTACTTGGTATTTGTCTCAAATTTCATCCGGCCTGCTAATAATATATTTTAAGTTATGTATATTGTTTATAATTTAATGTGAAAGGTATTTTTTTTTATAATAGACTCGTTAAATCGCACTTCTAGGACTAAATTGTATTCCACTCACCGTCACCACAGATATCATCGAGACCTTCCAGTCGTCGAAGTTCTGCTTCGAGTGCCTCACGACTCACGGGGAGTCGTGCCACGGTGCCTACATTCCTGGCTGAACGTAGGCTATGAATCACTTCAGCAGTAGTGTAGCAACACAGGAGAACATACACGAAAACGCGGTCTAAACCAAACATGGTCAACTTTGAGAGAACTGTTTCTATAAAATGTCTTATCGTCAAATGATAAATAATTACTCTTGACTGAAAGCTATATATGCAGTTTAGAGGACAGTTTAGGAAGTGTAAAAATGTAGATCAGGGTCAATATCGACGCCGCTTTGGCTTTTATGGTACTACAAATTTGCAGGCATAAAAACTGTTTTTGCTTCAAATGAGATTGTTAAAATATATCTTCTTGAACGTGTTTTCGTCAACTTCCTTTGCTGTCATGCCAGCAGTGATTTCGCTCCACAGCTCACATCCATTTGGTTTATCCCTTATATTACTTGGTTGCATTCGATGGCTATATTGCCTTATTCTGCAGTAAATGCCATCGTTGCCGATGTGTGTTATTTCCTAAGCGTAACCGCTTGGTCGAGGTCGGGCAAATGTCAATGCTGCCCTCGCCAAATGGTGTTTAGGGTGTGACCTTTTTATACCCGCCTCCTTGCTTTGCACACTTACGTAATCGATGCATACTTACGTAATCTATGCATACTTGCGTATTATGTGAATTACGTATGCTTCATTCCTTTCCTGGTTCAGATTGGCGTAGCATGTGCTCCTATAGCAGAGATCCTTAGTGTGTAAGTATCATATATGTTTTATATAGGTATTAAGGGACTATATATCCTAATTGCATACCTCATTTTAATATCTAATTATTTAGATTTGCTTTTAATATGATTTTGCTATATGCTTGTGCCTGTTATTATTGTTGCCTTTTGTGTATATGTTGTTTCGCTTATTTGTTAGAGTACCTTGACTTTAATTATCGTCTTTGTAGAGTATTCTCTCGAAGTTATCATTTTGTCGGTTTATTTATACATTCGCCAGAAAGCCGCGGCCGTAAACCCCAGAAAGCCGCAGTAAACCCCTGTTAGCCCCTGTATACCGCAGTTTGTCGTGCGGTTGGTTTTGCCCGGAAACGATTGTAAGTTGAGTGTTATAATTATCAAGAATGTAATTGTTGTCAATCTTACCGGTACTCTATGTTTTGTTTCATGTTACCAAATGTTATTTGCTATACTTCTTCCCTTCCCTTTTTGCATAATTTATAAGGAGAAATATAATGCTGTATTATGTTATTATTGATTTGTGCAAATTCATGTGTTTGTTTCACCAATGCTTGTATATTAATGTTTTGATGTTTTTACTTATAGTTTTCACCGTGGTCCTGTTGAGCCGCGTGGTGCAAATAAACGGGTTAAAACCTCCGACTACTTGTTCAGCATCATTGAGCGTAGAGTATCTGCAGAATGTTTCTCCATATTACATCATAGAAACAATACGACAATATCCCCAGGTAGCAAACCATATGGCCCCATATGAGAAATTAATGGGCCATCTGGGCTCAAGTAACCCATATGGGTCATATGGGTTAACTCATATAGTCCCTAGATGAATCTTGGGTGCAAAATGTTATGGGGCAACCCATGTGGGGACCATATCTTGACCCATATGTACCCCATATGTTACCCATATGGGCCTACTGCCTGGGTAGAATAACTTATTTAAATTTAACGATGCTTGAAGATGACAATATAGGCCTTCAAATAACTGTAATGCTGCCATAATTTCATTGACTGCCTCAGCTCAGAGTTGTTAATTCCGTTAGGAACATTTTTGACTCCAGTCCCCTCCCCCTCCCGAAGGTTGAAGATTACGTAGAGCCGTAAGGGAACTTTCCCTGGGGGAGGGGGGGGTTACGAAGAATAGTTGAAAAGCCAGCAAATGAACAAAGAAATGTAGTAGTAATTAATATATATATATCAACTATTTCTGTGTACTTATGATATGTAGAGCCATTGGGACACCTTTCTCTATTTTCCCCCAGACGGGTTACTCAGAATAGTTGAACAAGTCAGTAAATGAACGAATAACTGTAGTGATAATTTATATATGGTACCGTATGTAGAGCCGTAAAGAACCTTCTGTTTAGTTTTGTTTGGAAGGAGGGTGAAGGGGCGGGGGGGGGGGTTTACTCACATTAAATTGAAAACAGTTAATTATCGAGCATATACAACGATCATTAATATACCAATCAGTTATTTGTTCTTTTGGTTTGTACAGAACTCTATCGTAATAATTACCGTATGTCGTAATATTGCTGTATACGTATGGAAATGGTTATCTCTTTGAAGGTAGTTAAAGAAACGTTTGCATGTTAATAAACAAAGAATAATATTAATTAAAGTTGTTTTTAAACGCAGAATATTTATGCCTGAGATATTTCATTATTACGGCGATTTAATTGACCAATACGGATTTGGTACGCTGGTACGCAGTGTGACAATATCTGCACGGTACGGTGATTATTTGTTATGATTTATATATAGTCGAAGTCTCAGAGTATCTTTGCAGTTTGAGAGAGATATGTAAGTTGGTTTGATTCAAGGTGTTAAAATTCTGGAGTCTGCGTGGTTGCTGCAAATCTTTACCGTTATTAAAATAGCTTACTAGTTAAACCTGTGTAAAGTCAAAGGTATGCTTACTAAAGTTAACTTATTGTTTTAAGAAATCTCGCCTTGTTGTTTATGAGCCTTGCTATTTCAAAAAATTTGGGACAATTTTCTAAATGCTAATACCACTCTTTACATTCTGGCCACCCACATTATGCTTTTGAGAAAGGAAAAGAAAGTCACCCAAGAAAGAATCTGTGCGCGCAAAAACAAACTTCGAGACACTCCAAGATTAATGTATGTCGTCCAGTTACAGAGTTGTTGACAATTGACAATTCATAATCATGGACGTTAAATATGAACGTAAGAGACTGACTTCGGTCAGCTTGCGGCTTTGATAAGCCAATGAGGCTTCTTCGCGAGTTCCTGCTTACAGGAGGATCTAAAATACATACATACAATACATACATGCAACACGAGGCATGCTAATCATGCCCACTATAATCTCTACAATACCTATTGGAACTTTAAGCCTACAAAACCGTGCAACAAAAACATGGAATCTGCTAACGAACGATTTAAAGAGTTAAGAGTCAGTCACATCCTTTAAGAAGTGGTTTTGTAAGGAAATAATAGCTAGTTACTGACTAAAACTAAATTATACCTGTATGTAATTACTATATATATATTGAACATTTAATTTGTACTTATATTTATGTATATGTATCTATACACATACTATATATTTTGTTTTTCTTTTCTTTTCTTTTCTTTTCTTTTCTTTCTTCAGGGAGTCTTCCACATTGTTAAGCTTTTAAGCTTTATGGAAGACTTCCCTCCACTCTGTACTTTTGTGGCAAAACAAATAAATATGTCACAATACATACATATTACATACACACATACTTCTTGACCGATCCACTCTCAGCCCTATTCCCATTACATCGAGATTGTGACTGTGTGTTCATCGCCTAATAGTTATCACGAGTTCCTTACAAAGAATACCTTTTAAGAAATAGCAATGGCAGCTTGACCGGTTCGTTACCTTTATCTGATAGCAACGGGGGAATTCTCGCTGTTCACACTGTCAATATGAGACTGTGCTTTGAAACGGAACAAGAAAGTATACAGTATCGACAGCGTGTCATATAACTAGGTAACGTGGTTATTCACAGAAAACGTGGATCCGCAAACAAATAGAGAAACTGATTCAATGAAGACAATTGTATAGTGACCGACCCATGCATATACTGCAACGTTGTTAACGCCTAAAAGGCATTGAAGACTCGCCCCAAACCGCGTGCCGCGCTCTGAAAAAGTTAAATTTCCGTTGCTTGCAAAAGACGTTTTCTTCTTGTCGCTACAAAATGTAGAGAGTAATGAAACGTGTTACCCTGTTATCTTTTATCTAGACCTGAGATGTCCACGCTGCTATGTACACTGTGTTGTGGGTATTGACCGTAGCTGTACGTATGACTGTACACTAGTGTCTAACACTTTAGTTACAAATACCCCCGAGGATAAGTACCCCCATACAATTACCCCCCGGACATGTACCCCCTTGACAATTACCCCCTTGACAATTACCTCCTACCCCCGGCAATTAGCTCCGGGACAACTCCACACGTGCAAATACACCGGCACAGTGAAATAAACGAAACGAAACGAAAACTATGAGGCCTCTCCTCTTCGGATCATATCATGCCCTGAATCGATATTGCAATCTCATGGAAGGCCGTTGTCAAGTGTAATGGTGAGGTAGAAATGCAGCATTACCGGGCCGTTTACATAACAGATCTATGGAAGGCGGTTGTCCCTTTGTAACTTTTCCTTTTATGCCATCTGCGTCATATGGTTATGTAAAACTTCAGTAACATGTCACTTTGAAACCAATTCTTTTCATATATATACATTGAATAAATCTTTTTTA
>JAIPMN010017479.1:0-15485 GCA_020650975.1 Apostichopus californicus
CAAAAATTAGTCATCAATGCTACTTCGGTATATAACCTCGCTTGCTCGTGCTGGTATCACGTCTCTCCCGAGACTTATTTCACGACAAACATGAATAACATGTCAGACTCTCCGCCCACACAGTCATTCATACAATGATTCATATGAGATCAAGAGGAAGGGTATAAGAACAGCAGCATCATTTCGACAATTATACAAGATAAGTAGTAACATGATGGCACTAGTACAGAAATAGATGTATAGACAAAGACAATTGATATTATATTGTATTATATATGATATATATGTATATTATTATATTACTGCTTCCAATAGTATAATCCTATTGTATCAGAATCTAAAGGGATCAGTTGTTATAAGTCTTAATTCATGGGTCTGGAAGGATAGTGACAAAATGGATTAAGCATGCGATCTCTTATATACACTCCTAGATATGCCTAAGATACGAAATACTGCACAGAATAAAACATGGTAATATCAGCAAGTCATTTCACCAATAGTAGGAAGCGTTTTATGCAACATATAATTACAATATCTTTTTTTGAGTAACCAAGAATAGTTGTATTTTCATACGCATCTCAGATGTTGGACAAGTTCGCCTTCGTGATGGTGGTTACTACTACGGGAGAGTGGAAATCTACTATGATGGAAAATGGGGAACAGTATGTGACGACAGGTGGGAATTAAATGACGCCAAAGTTGTTTGTCGTCAATTAGGCTTTTCATCAGCCGTCGCTGCTCTTACCGACGCATACTACGGACCGGGAACAGGACCCATATTGCTCGATGAAGTTGAATGCGTAGGTTACGAGACACGACTGGAGTACTGCACCAATGAAGGATGGTATATACATGATTGTGAGCACTTGGAGGATGCTGGTGTAGAATGTTTGAACGGTAAACTATTAATACATATAAAATGCTGATTTACTGTTAAGGTTTACCGACAAAATGATATTAGACAGTTTGCCTATTAGGAGAGTATGCGATGTAGCAAAGAGTGTAACGTCACCATTTAATACCAAATATAACATAAAAGTTGGTTGATGCGGTATTTTGTGGGTGTTTGGTGCGTTTCCTGCATGGCAAAGTAAGACCAATTACAGGAAAGCAAGTCAAATAACCTAAGTAGCGTACACTCTAAAAACACTTGGGTTAAAATTGACCCAAATTGGGTCACTTTTTGACCCAAATGAAAGTCAGGAGGAAACCTAACACATTTGGGTCAAACTGACCCAGAAAATAAGGTCAGAATAAGTGACCCAATTTTTGGGTTGAAAATTTGACCCAGAAATATTGGTAAATATTGACTCAGGCAAGGGTTATGATGGAAAATTAACCACATTTGGGTCAGCTTGACTCTTATAGGAAAAAATACATAAATACAAAAGGCTTCATTTGACAGTGCAATTTATTGATATAACTCCTTCAAAGACAGTGAACTGCTGAAAAACTGCTAAAAACTAATGTAAAATTGCAACAAAACTGAATGTTTCATTAACATGGTACCATAGTACAAGATCTAAAGGAAGGAATTTGTTGTAGCATTACCAATGATTTATTTTATTTTTTACCCCAGTGTAATTTTTACATAAACAATTTCAACATTTTATTAGACTTGTATGGATAAAATACAATTTGCTGAATGAATGATCAAACACTTTCTAACTAAAGCATAGACTAGCTTGCATGGGGAGGTATTTCTCTTACTTACGATGTAATAACAAAAGAAGAAAATGACAATCAAAACATGGTTGCCAAATTTTTAAAAGATGGATGGTCAGAATTGAAAATGTTCACTAAATTAGGCCTCGTAAAGAAAGATTCCCCTCCCCCCCCCCCATTTAACACTTATCCATGGATTTCATTAAACGGCGGCAAGCCTATAAGTAATGAGTCCAAATATTATGTGTAATATTTATATGCTGTTGTACATAACCCAGCACAGGTAAATATTGTATATGTAAATATGTGTAGAATGGATACACAGATTTCTGCATTCCAAGAGCCGTTCAATTAAAAATAGTCCAAGAAATATTTAGAGCAGATAACTGGGACTGGGACAATCCATATAATTTCCTTCTAAAATTTCATGACAGCAAAATATTTGTGAGCTGCAACTTTGGAACTGGAATTTATGAGATGAAAACAAATATGATCATACAGGCTGAAAACGTTTTGCCAATTCTTCTTAGAATACAAGCATATCTTTGCTTTGTATATGAGGCAAGTATACCTTGGTCCCATAAACGTGATTCAACTAACAGTTGAGCTTTCAACTAAAATCACACAACTTCAGATGATAATAAAGGTTGCTCGGGATTGAACAAAAGTGTGTCCAAATTCTTTTAAATGTAATGTAAAAAGGAATTGTAATGGACAGTTGAATCGATTGCCAAGTTAATTCTAGTGTTGCACTGTGCGACTATTGTTTAAACTTTGTTGAAAGTTCTTGTTGAAGCATATATATGGGACCCAGGTCTGAAAATTTTCAGCCCTACTTCCTTTTGATTTTCAAATATGTCTTTAATGACACAACTGAAGATGACATTTTCCCAGGTACATCAATGTCGTATAAAACAGTCTGGAGGAACTGCCCGGTGTTGTATGATTGCCACTGATAATCCATATCAAAAACATGAAAACACTTAAAACATAAATCAATGGCATTGAGCAGCGACTCCTGTGGAATGGCTTCTCTCTCTATGATTATGTACGTTTGTTCCGGGCTGACCCTGCTGCTTCCAATAGCTAGAACGAATGGTTGCTTTGTTTCACCCCTTCAAGGTAGTGTGGAATATTGGTTCCAATCTGAAATGAAAAAGAAAAGGTTATGGAAGCAAACTTCTTAGATTTATTCAAATGCTGCCTTCCCTATAGAAAGGATCATATATTGTAGTACTCCCCAGAAGGTGGGGTATTGATAGAAGCAATCTTTGTTTTGATTAAGGATGTGCAATATTTAGCATTTCACAACTTCAGTGATGAATAGTGCCACAATTTCATAGAGGGTTATAGAGGTGCCAGGTACTTTTATGCATTGTACTGAAAACAAGGTTTTTTTTTACTAGTTCAGATATTAAGAATTGTCGGGCCTCTGTAAGTTATATTAAGGCTCATCGAGCAACCCTGGATAATTGATTATGGATGAACACAGTGTTCAAAAGTTAACAAGACAATTATACTATCCCACCATACTGCCTGGAATACCACAATGTCCTATCCGATCGGTGTGAATTAGATTGTACACTCTTCCACTGCACACTCAACATATTCTGTATTCACAATTATATACATATATGTATTCATATATCATGTGTATACTGGAATGAAGAAATCATTGTTACAACTCTACCTGTAATAAATTTGGTTTAGGGTTTGTACAATGCAACCTGGTGCAGTGGTCTGTGTGAGAACTTGCTAGTGGGTAATGTTTTCACAATTTCTGGGGCTGGTGAGGTTCTTCGGGCATTTGATTGGCACAGCTGCAGAGCATTAGTGACCGATGATTTGATAGTCCCCTTCCACCATTCCCCTTGGGGAAGTGGCTGAATGCATCGTTCATGTCTTTCAGATGGGAACATAAAATGGTGGTTCTAGGAGCAGGGTGGGATTGTAATTGATGAATGTCTTGTCTCATCAATCGATGTACACTGCTCGAGAAGAGAAGGCAAGCTCTATGCCTATTTCACCCATCATTGTATCGTCTGTCAATTTTCCTAGATGAACCTGTAACCGACGATGGTCTAATAAAAGGAATTTTTCTACTTGAAATTTAGCTTTCAGCTCACCTTTTGCAAATCCACAAATGAAGTTATGGCAGCCCGTTTTCCTTTGCCCTTCACCTTCTGTGACCCAACAGGTAGAATGCATGGAATGCACCGCAGTGCAATGTTGCATACTTCATCATCTGTAACGAGGAAAAATAAGAACCTTGGGGAAAGATTCACAGACTTAACACTCATGGAGGCACTGATTATGCCCGTGTTATAAGCTTAACACATTTGTTGTAATATATGATGATATATCAGTTAAAAAAAATGCCTTTCAGTGGAACAATATGCATTAAATAGTGTGGATAGGATCTCTGACGGCTCTACAAATCCACCAATTTCTCAACAGCATCTCTGATTGTGATCCAAAGTTGGGTGGATGCCAGGCCAATGAATGTTCGTCGATGAAGCAAGACAATATTACCAGAATTCTGATGCGAGAATAGAAAACATGTGTAGCTTATAACAAATCCGATGTCATCTATGTTGACTGTGCAGGGTTGTGCCCGTGCCAGACCTGAGGCACTGTGTACTGACACATGGCAATCAGGCATAATACTTGACACTATATTCTGTTATCTGACTGGCCACCTTAATCCCCTGACTGACCCCTCCTCCAAATACACACCATTTTCATTATTTCCCCTGACTGAGGTGAAGCTCAACCGGGGGCCCACTGACACATCACTGGCAGTTCACATGCATTTTACCTCGGTTAATTTATTGCAACTTAGTTACCTGATAGTTGACTGCTGTCTTGAACAATCCCCAGGTGTCGAGACCAATCATTTTGCTTGTCAGCATAATGCAGTAGGTTCCTAGCGAGTGCAGGTGTCCAAAACAGAAAGAATTTGTCCCCACACTTTGGCTTCAAAGTCCAGATTAATCTGAAAAAGGATGAATATGTGACAAGTCTGCACAGAAAGCATTTTTTTTGTGCCCAGACTTGGACTGTGAACATTTGTTTCCTATAATTTTTACACAATGATGATTCATGATATATACAATATACAATATTGCTATGGAAAAGATTTACACATTGTGAGTGTGGGTGAAAACAATTTATCACAGATAACAGCTTTCAAGTTGGAAAATTTGGGTAGCCCACCGGACTACTGCTACTCAGTGTTCTGACAGTTCTGGTAGTCCAACGTTTATTTGGTTGTCTAGGGCTACACTCCGCTACAGCCTACTGAACTACCACGTATTTCGCGATTATGCCAGGGGCTATATAGATTGAGGTTTGTCTGGTGCAGGCATCATAATCTGGATATTTTCAATGAATGTTGAAGCAATTTAGCTTAAAAGTGCACAGTATACAGGCACCCCGTGCTACTTACTTGTTACAAAAACACCCCCCCCCCCGCTTAACTGTACATACTTTATTTGTAGAATTAATATACAAGTATTTATCGTAGGGTATCTCAAGGTGACCGAATACTGCGGGGGCCCGAATACTGCGGGGGCCCGAATAATGCATATAAACCTAGGCTACCTAACAATACGTTCCAATATTACCGTAGCAACGTGCTCAAAAAGCGCTATGAACAAATAAGATCTGCTAGGCCTTCTTATTTTCAACCATAATATATGCAAAACAGGCTGTTATTTTACATCTTGACCATATAGACCTACAGTAGCATAGGCCTAACATTCTAGGCTAGGCCTAAATGTTAATTTTGTATGATAATTCAAAATTTACATTGCCAAGAAATTTTCAAATGAAATTGTTGTAAATTTATTCAAAGTTCTGCCTCTTTTTTGGTCTTCCTTGCCTTTCGTTCGGTAGTCTGATAATCTATGTTAGTACACTTACTGCTTAATCAGATGTAACATTAGGCCTAGGCTAGGTCTAGGCTAAGCTATTTTTGTTATTTAGGCCTAACCCTAAAATTCTTAAAAACGATGATGATTTTTTTGTTCACAGGTGCTTGTTCCATATCTAACGTTAGGCCTATAACACTATACGCAGTAGGGCCTAGGCCTAACGTTAGGCTAAACTGAACGCTACTGTAGGCCTTCGTACATTACGCATATTGCAAATGCTTCACACTAGAGTAGCTGCCCTGTGTGTACAAAAAAAACACACCCCATTAGCCTGTCCAAATCTAGCCGTCATCCTCATGATCGCAAATAGGCCCAGCCTAGGGGCCTAGCCTAGGCCTAATCATATATACTTACCAAACTTGGCACAAAAATGCTTACTTATGCATCGCCAACAATGCTAACTTATGCAGTTGTGCATCGTCATATTTATTTTAAATATACAGTTCGGCGATCCTAACGTTATTTATAGGCCTAGGCCCTATAGGATATATTGACATCTAAGTTAGGCCTATCGAAAAACTTTGCATTTTTTGTACGTAGGCTAACTGGCAGCGACTAGTCAATGTGTGTTCGTTAATTGGCTCATCTGACATGGTGCACTCATATTCCTATAATGTTGACCAATCATAGTCCAATATTATTTTGACTCGTTGATGAAAGTCAGTTTCGGACTTAGCATTGGGTCAGCTTAGTGTATGGTACAACCCAAATTGGGTTAAAAGACCATCGACCCTGCGTTTGGGTCATGAATATGACCCAGGTGTTTTAAGAGTGTACCCCTTGTCATAAAAATACCTATACTCCTCCTCCATTAACTCTTCAATGTCTTTTGCATTGCTCACACGTGCAACCTTGCCCATGTAGGTAACTAAGTCTGCTCCATTTGGAGACAAACAAAGGTGTGTTATCCTCTTATTAACTATGTTGTCACCTGGAAAATGGCATTTCCTTTTTGTACCTCTTTTGAGTTTTGCAAGGAGTTTTTCCTTTAATTCTCCGCGTTTTTTCATCTTTTCACGTTGAAGTTCCAACTGATGTGCCACTTATTTCACTGGCAACTAGACTTTTCAATTGGTTCAGAATTTCTTTCAGATTGAGCGTCAGCTCTGTTGAAGACAGAGGCTTACCCCCTGAAGATACATAAAATAGACTCCCATTCACAATACCACGATTTATACATTTGAAATACTTAATTTGTGATAGCATTGCCTCACTAGTTCTACATTCATCTCTACATTTCTCAGTTAATTTGTCAACATCCTCTGTAGTTTTGCAAATAAAACCACAAGTTTTTAGTGCAATGTCTGTACATGAAACTGTTTGGGCGACCAGAGAAATTTCTTTTGCCTTTTAAGTCGTTCTTAAACCTCCTTTGCTCTTTTCTGTTTTATGACCTTTCTCTTTGTTTGATATAGTTTGACTACATCCTTTCTACTCTTAATCGCTTCCTTAATGAGAGTGTCCCTATCTTTAAAAGAGCGTTCGTCCAAGAAATTCCACGATAGGCTTGTAGCCTATTCTTTTCCCCAATCTGTTCTAAGTAGTCGTTGATTTCAATGGGGGATCCTGCTTGTGCACTAGCATCTGGACCGAACGCCTCACAGACTGTCCTGATTGCCAATAATGTTGCAGATTCTTTCCGATTCCATAGCAAGTGTTTCTACCGGCCAATCTTTCCTCCTGCAGACTCCACAGATTCACAGTCATATAAGGCTGATCCTGCGTACTCCTGTAAGTTGAGCACCACATGTTTTCCGCAATACAAATCATTTACAGTCATCGTCTTCTTAGACGTCTTCTTAGTTTCACTGAGTTGATCCCAGTTATGTACACTTTTGGAAAGTGTGTTTATCCTGCCATTCTTCAAGGAGCGCAACAAAGCTTTTGTTTACAATGCAGCGATCGGTCATTGTGTTCCTCGTTTTCAACAAGAACAACTGATTTACTTTGTCTTCTTCTGACGGTAGGCCCATATCATCAATAGTCAACAACTGTTTTATTGCACTAATTGTTTCTTCCATAAGAATTTCAGCATTTTCTGTCTGAACACGTGCAAGTTCAATCCCGTATGTTCCAAAATCAGTACTCGCCAACATAGCTACATAAGGAACGTGTTTCTTTGATTTTCCATCCATCTGCAGTGTAATAACATTTTCGCTCTTCTCAATTGCAGACCGTGCAGATTCTTTTGAGAGAAAGGCTTGCTCAAAAGCCATGAGGCGAATCAAAGTTGGCTTTGGCAGCCTGTCACAATCAAATCCACGAATGCGTTTAGAACCAACCTAATTATTTCAGAAACGTGCTTCGACCCAACTCCTCGTGAAATTAGTTCATAACACACTACTCGTATATCTGCTGTATATCTTCCTTCTTCAAATGTTTTGATATCCTGAACGCCCATGATTTCATCTAAACTGGATTGCAGTTCGTCGTTTTTCACTTGTAGATCCGCAAGTTGGACTTGCAAGCTGCGATTATCTTCTTCAGACTTTTAAAGGTCTTCGCTTTAGCTGATAGTAGCGTATTTTTTCAGTGTTATTTTGGTTGACACGCCTACTTTCAATACGATCTTCTAATTACCTTGTGAATTTCCTTCTTCAAAGCTTCCACTTCAACTTTAAGCAATTTTCTTCTGTCTTTTTCCTGCTCGAGCTGTTTTGATCGTGTGTTGTGGCGACGTACAGCATTACTAGTTTTCAACATTTTTATCTCTAACTCTGAATACAATTTCCTTGCCTTTCGCAGCTCGACATTATACCGGGAAGAGTCCTTTTTATGTTGTTCAACCAGTTGCTGATTTTCAATGGCAGCTTCCTTTGCTGCTTTTTAAGCGCAATCTTGAAGAGCAGTTTTCTCTTGGCACTCTTCCTCAAGAAGTTCATGGAGAATAACGATTGTATCTCCATGGCTGCGAAGAATGTAATGGACATCATCGACTGATGTATCATATCCACTGTCTTCATCACTGTCACTAGTAGGTCCTTCAACAAAGTTTTCATGTTGAGTAACATTGCGATTTATAGGCCGTAGTACGGTTTAAGTATAAACACTAGCTAAAAAGGATTCTCTTTCTACTTTTGAGGAGGTGCGACTGACTCTGATTTTTATTTCTGCAAGCTTTTCCCAGCTGCTAACTACTGTTCCCAATGGCGGTGGTACAGTTCCAGGAAACAGTTTGGTCCACCATTTGTTGGCCACTGTTTTCCATGTTACCTCTTTCTTGGCACGATATTGTTGTATTATTTTGTGTTCACCAGACAATGTGTCGTCATTTAAAAGCTACGCTGGAGTAATGCCTAAATGGTTGTAAGCTGGACCAATCACCTCATTTGCTAATTTGGACAGTCCAGCAACTTCTTGGCAAAGAGGCATAAAGTTTTCTGTTTTCTTTGATGACATTGAGATTAATTTTGGCAATCAAGCCAACCAGTGTAGGCTGCTTCAAACCAAGGCATTGTAAAACCGGTGGAAATCCCTGGCGGTATGAGGGTTTGTAATGAATCTATGAAATTGCGAATTGCTTCCAAGAGTGCGAACGTTGGAACTGGATTGTGAAGCCAATGATCTGAAACAAAAACATTAAAAGAAATACTATACTTAAGAATAGGAATACTGAATACATTGCTTATATTTAATACTGTTACGTTGTACCCTCTTCAGTACCAACGAGCAGCACAATATCAAGCATTTATTCACAACAAAAACACACATTTTACACAATCTTGACAGGGAGGGTGTACACTAGATTCACCAGCCAACACACTACTGCGCATACGTTAACTGTGTAGGCTGAACTTGTGACCTGCACGCACAGCTTACCCCACGCTGCTATTTCTTCTACTATTGTTACTCCCCAATTGTGTACTGTTTAGTTGAAACATGATGAATTTAATATTTGTACCGCTGTATTTTTACATTCAACCTTAATTTAACTTCAATAATTGTGTTCACTATACTATAGTTCATAAGTTTGATCAGCTACACTTACCTGGCAGTTCTTTGTTTTCGACGAGAAGCTTGATTTCACTTTCATTCCAGCCACAAAGTTTCAGAATTTTGGCAGTGTGTTCTTCCTCCATGGCTCCCACGCAGGACCCGAGTGTGTCACTCAGGTCCTCTGTTGTGCTCACTTCACAGTTATTTCTTCATATATTCATACTTGATTTACAGGCTATTTATCAATTTTTTTTTAACGCATCATAACTCCCGACAGCAGCAAGGCATTCATATTCCTTTTGCTGTGGTCGAATGGGAAAGGTCATAGCTAGTTGCCATAGTAAGGTCAACCAGCTGTGATGAATGAAACATATGTAGAGAGTCCATTTCTTAATGGGGGTGTTTTCATTTGCCCTGGAGCTGTGCAGCAATAGGATTTTACGTGTGGAAGTTTTGTGCGTAGTGAAAAACAACCGTTTTTCATAAACCAAAGTAGACACTTTCCCATACACCAAAGACAAAGTATTTTCATACATAAATGGCCTAAGGTTAGTTGCAAAGATGTGCGAAAGAACAAACTCATTAGCTATTTTTTTGGATTTGTTACAACTGTTTGATAACAGCACTAAAATCGAAAAAGCATACTTACTCGCCTGTGGCAGACTGTGTGCATGCAGAGTGCTATGCCTACTAATAAACGTACTTTCTTGCGTGTTGCTTTGTCAAGCCTTTCTAGGAAACACCAAAGTGACTTCATCTGTGGGGGTGGTTGGTGGTACAGGTTCTTGCGGTGAAGGAACAGCTGGAGGCGGAAAAATGTCAGGATCTACTCAACGTAAAAAAAAAGAAGAAAGAGCCACTGCATTTATTAAAACTGATACAATGGAGATAGTGTTCACCTGTATTTTAAGAATTGTGCTCATTCCCACTCTTGTGGTTAAACTCATCCCATAGGTAGAATATAGTTTCAGAAGGTTGAAGTCATAAAAGGTACATGAGCATGCAGATAGACAGATGATAAGAGTTTTTAGACACAAATGACCATTAGTCTCATTGGATTTACAATTTTGTCAGATGGCACTTTTCTTTGTTAGTATGACAAACATGCATTACTGCTGCAAATTGTTTAACAAAAGTATAATTCTCAATGTTTCTTTTCATAATTGCAATTACTAGTCGGTTCAATAAATAACAGTTTTGTTGTAATTCAGGCAATGAAGTAATGTTGCACCCACTTCAAAGAAAACATTGCTTGTAGCTTCCCAAATCACACCATGAGCAAGTTTGCTTCACATCACTCTGATTGTCCAAGCAGAAACAACTTCAAACGTGAAGTTTAAGTAAACACGGTAGTAAGGTAGCCTGGATAGTTCTGTTTGGAATTTGCATACAGTGTATCTGATGGAGTTGAGGTGATTGGTGGTCAATTGACGTCAGCTGGAAGTGCCAATATGTCCAAACTTTGAAAGAACATTACCTGAAGAAGGGAACCTTGTATTCATTTCCTACTTGGTAAATAGATGTACGACATATTTCCTGACTTCCATTGAACCGCATTGAATGAATCCATGAGAAATGCAAAAACAGTAATTGTGAAAAAGCATCTGCTTTACCTGTGGATGTTATCAACATTGTTTGATGGATGCCTCAAATAAATGGAGGCTTTGAAGGGCTGGAACTGGTGCTGACGTGGCGTTATGAGGGTTGTCTTCATTTTCATCTGCAATGGCATGTGAGCAACCCAAAAATTATAATCGTAGTGATTGTACAGCGTTAGCGATAGTTGCGGCATCTTCTGCAGCATTTGCGTTGGCTCCAGCCACTGACTCACATATATCCATTAGGCTAAAAAATCCCGGGTCACTGACGATGGACAAAGGTATCATGTCCCTGGCTACCCACTGTACAATTGAATCTGTAATTTCACGGGCCCTTTTGAATGATGAATGCAGTATCTCCACATTTGTCTTTCTTATGAACTCAAGCAAAGAATTCCGGGTATTACTTGGTCCTGGGCTCGGGGGTGTCACAGTTGCGATGTATGGTTGTTGCCATTCAAGTGCCTGATATTCAGATGGATGAACAAACCGCGAATGGTTTTTCATACCACTTGTGTTTTTGTGATATTTGAATACAGATTTGCACAAGCGGCAAACAGTAAAATCCTCCTTCACTTCTCCATCGATTTGCTGAAAACCGAAGTGAACCCAGAATTTGCTGCCTGGAAGTTATTGGTGTTGCTGTCTGGACTTCATCGGTGGTGTTGCTACCAGTTGATGCATGGGCGTCATTGGTTTTGCTACCAGTTGCTGCTTGGATGTTGTTGGTGTTGCTACCATCAGCCTGGAGTTAAAAAAAGTCCATGCGTTGTATTAGGTGTCGGTGTAAAATCGTAGCCTTCGTTTAGGCGTCGCTTTTCTTCCCTTTTGGATTCTTGTAACACTCTCAGTGCCATCTCATATGCTGTGTTGCTCTTCTTGGCGGTACTGCATCCTGCTGCAGGGACGGCTGTAAAACCTGTCTGAGGTGGAGGGTCCGGGTTGTTATGAAAAATACTTGATTGTATCTGCCAGAGTCCAGATGATTCGAAACCGTTATTTGCGTTTTTTAACTGTACTGGTGCTTTTCCATGCCCCCGCGAAGACTTAAGCAAACTGCATATAACTTATAGTCTCATGCAGTTTGGTTTGCTTTCCATGTTTTGGTGTGTGTCTCCCATGCAGATTTGAGGCTCTTAAAAAGTGATAAATCATAAGGCTGCAATACGTGTGAGGAATGTGCCGGCAGGCCAAAAATTATCACCGTTTTTTCGGCACAGAAGGTGGCCGTAGCATAACTCACATGAGACGAGTGGCCGTCAATTAAGAGGACTATAGTAAAAGGTCTGTTTGCTCCACCTCCGGAACAAAGTGGTTAGCAATCCACTCATAGAAGAACCTCACTGTTCATCAAGCCATTTCTGCTTCTCCTGACACACAACGATTCAGAGGCACCGTCGAGTGGTTTGTACCGAAATGTAGTGTTTCTAAAAATCAGCATCGGCTCAATGTAGAAACCAGCCGCATTCATAAACGCTAAGACCGTTATCTAGCGCTTATTCACTGTAACTACACATTTTTTATTCCTCGTGGGGCGAGAACCTTCTCTGCTTTTCCTGCCAGCGGAAAACGCTCTCGTTACAGTTGAACAGACGACGGGGATCACCAAGGATTTCTTCACCATCTGTTATTTCATCAGATGCCATGAACTCTTGAAACTTTGCAAGCCACTCTTCCATTTTACTGCTACTTAGCATTGCCCTTTCCGATCTCAGAGCCTCTCCTGCCATCTCCGAAATTTCCGGGTGACGTCTCATAAACGCTCTTACCCATTGATGACCTAAAAAAGAAGAATACTGTAACGCGCCGTCCTCGGTGGTATGCGCAAGGAAGAGTGGAAATGAGGGAACACAGGAATGAGGCTGTCGACAGGAGATATTAAAGTTTAAATGTTTATTTACGATCTATATACATGTCAAGATGGTGCACAGTGGTCGTGCATTACAGAGGCAATTATTAAATACGAAACCAGGTTTTAACACATGCTCAGAAGTCGATGAAGTTCAATACATCAGAGTACATTACTAATGGCGGGTCTCGGCACGGAGGGCAGATTGATAGACTTCGGCGCTGAAGATTGGGCTATGGGAATGTTGGCCCTCGGCGTAGTTGGCGGAATGGTGAACGGCGGCGCAGTTGGCGGAATGGTGAACGGCGGCGCAGTTGACGGGAATGGTGAACGGCGGCGCAGTCGGCGGAATGGTGAACGGCGGCGCAGTTGGCGGAATGATGAACCTGGTCTGCTAGGATATTTTAGTACTCGGCGTCCGATCCGACTTCCTGGGCTTGTCCACCGCTGTTTGCGCCAATAGATGACCCGTTCGTCTCCTAACTCATGGTCAGAATCGTTCTTCCTCGTTCTCCTCTCGTTCTCCGCTGTTTCTACTCTCGTTCTCCGCTGTTTCTCCTCTCGTTCTCCGCCCTTAGGTCCGAGCCCGCAGTTGCTTTTAAACAGAAACTACTTCCTATACATATAATGTGTAAACCTACACTTAACCCTATTACAAACATTGACCACGCCCAGTCTACAACCACCAACCAATAAAACACGATAATATACGACATGCGTGCTGGTTAAGATTTGCCCAGACCTAACATTTTTGGCCCCTGGAACGTGACCTAGACGTCCTACTCAGTGACCTCCAAAATCGGGCAACATGAGAGAGTTCCCCCTTAACAGTCGTTCATAAATCAAGCAAGTGACACCCCTTATACGGTTTTATAAAACAAACAATTCGCGTAAAGCGTCTAATAATGTAAAGAATCAACCCAAGTTTGAAAATTTGATTGGAGAATATACATCCTTACGCTAACGACAAACAAGGAGCTTTGACGTGCCGTTACATCTTTCCCACCCGACAATAAAATGCGTCCCGCATTTAACTTAGCTCTTTTAAAATAAAATAACGAAACATAGCACACACATACCGTATGAATAATATGACGCGTCCATCCTATAACAGATGTTCTCTCAACTAAACAAACATAAGGAAAAATCAAAGTATCCAGTATAACAAACATAAGGAAAAATCAAAGTGTCCAGTAAAGTGTGAAAATTATAGTGAAACTTAATGTTCAAACCATGTTACTAAAGCACTAAAGTTCAACTTCCGTCTCGCAAAATTGACGTGTGGTTTCCAAAGGCAATCATAAAAAAAAAATTAACAAATCAGGAAGTAGATGTAAAATCGTTAAACAGAAAAAAAAA
This sequence comes from Apostichopus californicus, assembly GCA_020650975.1. Taxonomy (NCBI): domain Eukaryota; kingdom Metazoa; phylum Echinodermata; class Holothuroidea; order Aspidochirotida; family Stichopodidae; genus Apostichopus; species Apostichopus californicus. The sequence goes on from JAIPMN010017479.1 coordinate 14,343, forward strand.
CAAGGTCCGAACGAAGCTTCGTCGCTTTGGCGGAATCTAACTTGCGGCGCACTGTCTCGCGGCGCGTCTCTCGCGGCTCACCGTCTCCAGCGCGACGTTCTCCGTAGTGTCATAGGTTAGTGTGTCGTTCCTCTCCCTCTGTCTGGCTGCTCCCCTTACTCCTGTTCTTCAAACTTATGTACCGTCACGTTTACTCGCCCGTCGTTAAACACTTCGGTGACGATTTTTTCTCGAAGGAAACCAGGGTTTGACTTAAGTCTGTCGGTACAACACTCACACAGGTGCTTTGCTACCACCTTTCGAAAGTCCGATTGTGGTATGGTATTTCCCCCATTTTCCAGGCCTCTTACCGGGGTGACATAGGGGGTGGGAGGCTTCTCCGTTATCGACAGGTTTTCCTCAGTCTCCTTATCTAGCAGCGCAGTCTCCTTTGTTGCCGATCCCAAGATCTGTTCCAGTGTGGGCCAGCCTTCAGCTTTATTTTTGGTTTTCGGCGGGGATCCCAGTCTCTGTACTTTTGGAGGCGATCTCATCCCGCTCGATCCAGCTTCCGTTAACGGGCGCTTTTCCTCCGTTGTGGTGACCGACCTCGTCTTTGTTTCCCCATGGCGGCTACTTTGGTGCCTGATAACATCGCTCCTTTTGTTTGATGAATAATCGCAAGAATTACATCTATGCTTTTTGTCACTACTAGCCGTATGCTTCTCCGTAAAATGTCTTTCTAAGTCAGAAACTTGTCGATAGCGTTTCCTGCAGACTTTGCATTTAAATTCTTGGTCGTACATTTTCGACATGGCAGGCGTTGGTAGTCTTTACAGTTTCGATTGGCAAGTTGATCCTTCATTGCACAATACAGCACATAAGATAAATAATATTAAGTCTAACGTCTCCTCGGCAATTTGCAAAATAAAGGTTTGAAATATATTACTCCTGCGACAGCACATGAACGAATGTCAAAAATACTGTCTTCAGACAAAACAATTTACTAACTGGTAGATCCTAAAACAGTGATTTATTCAAGGCAGGTAGCTTACGAGGAGGGGGGATACCGGTAGTCAAAACTCCGTCTGGGCTTGATATAAGAAGTCTTTGTTCCAGATTTAGTTCAGCCTTTGCTAGCGCTAGCCGTGGTACCTTGGTGGT
>JAIPMN010017483.1:0-10445 GCA_020650975.1 Apostichopus californicus
GTCTGTATCCCCAGGATATATATGTTTTTTTTCTTTTTCAGGAACACTGTTTATATACAGATGTTGTAATGATAGACAACAAATCCACAAAATATTTTTTAACCTATTTGTAGTTGTATTCCAATCGTGTTTTCTTCTCGGAGACTAGGCATATAACTGCCAGTAGACAGTAATGCACGGCCTCACAACTCAAAAGGATACATGATATTCAGCAATCTGGAGCATACATTAATAGTTCCGATATATGATGTATTTGCATTTTCCCTTTTCTTTTAGATGCAGGGTGTTCAAACAGTACAACAGCCTTTACCGCAGGCCATGCAGTGGCAAACAGTTGCACCTCCAGCGGTACCGACGGAAACACAAACCTCACAGGAGCCGCGCATAGGTTTCCCAGCTAGAAGGAGTACTGGTTTCATTCAGGCTATCCTTGGTCTGGCTCTTCTTATCTGTGGAATCGTTGTCATTGCAGTTGACTTTCCAGAAGTAAATTATAACACTAGGACTAGTTACTACGGCAGAGACATTGCAGAAGGAATAGACCGAAGAGATAAGCAGGCCTGGTGTATTTGGATCGGCGTGGTACTGTATTATTTTAAATTTCTGACGTAATAGTCAAAACGGTTAATTCAATTTGAATGACGTCAAAAATGTTTTTAGGTGTTAGACTTTGATGGCTCAAATTTGCTAAGCCCTAGAATTTCCAATACTCCTGTTTAAGGTAAACAAAACCCAGCTATCACCTCAAGATTATATTCATCTTTGCGATTAACAACTACCCCAAAACATCTGAGAAAAATCTTGGCTCTGTTTATCATTCTGTAGTATAAAAGTCCTGTCTGGGGGCTGTCATTTTGTAACTCTGTGATGTCATGTAGTGACACTAGAATCTGTTATCTTTAACTTTCTTTTTGTTTTTCATTTCCTAATTTTTAAATATTTATTACAAATGTTTAGTTAATTTTCTGTATTCATGAAGATAGATTTTGCAAATTTCTGAATCGAAATTATCTCGAAGCTCATAACATATTACCTAACTGTATGTTTGGCAATAAAGTATTTTCAGTGTCCATAATTTGCACATTCTACCGTAAAAAATATGAAAATAAAAATAAAGAGAATGTAAAAGTTATCATGAACATCATAAAGACTCTACTAGTACTATTACTCTATTACATCACATATCTACAAAGAGATAATATGGATGGAACTTATTATTAAGTACAAGTGTGCACAGTTTTATGTTAAATAACATATATTGCTCACTATGAAAACCTGATCACATTATTTGACTTTAATTTTCATTATAGGCTATCATCTTTAATTCTGTCTTTGGAATTTTCAGCAATAAAAGTCAAACACTGGTGAGTAATTAAAAGAAACTTCTCCATACGAAGAAAAGAGGGTTTTTTTTTTAAGAAAAGAAAAGAAAAACAGGCCGGCCCCTTAGTTTGTAAGATCGGTAGAAAATACAAAAGGAGAATTACTGTTGATTTGATCAACACCAGTCAATTCCTGTAATCAAATAGAAGAGTAACGTCAATCTCAAGACTAAACCAAAAGTAGGATATTTGTTTGGGATTATGATGGTATTTTTCTCACAAACATGGATTCCCTTTCAGTCAATCGAAGTGATCTATAATATAAACACAACCATGCATGGTGCTCCTGGTAGCATACGCCCATTAAAAGCCCCATTGACTTACACACTAAATCACAAAAGTAATGTGGTCTCTAAGTCTAGATAGAAGTTTTCACTAGCTAAACGCTACCCATCACCGGATAGCTGACAAGTTGGCCTTTCATGGCACCATCAATTTTCCGTATCATGACCATGTAGATTTTTTGCTATCCGAGCCGGAACTTTTCGTCACTTGTAAACAAACCTCTTCACTCAGTGGTAAACAAATTTCCTACGCTGCTCCTGGGAGGCCTAAAGGGGTCTAAAATTGCCTCAATTGACCCAATTTTCTCACCACATGTACTTCCATTCATGCTCTTCAACATGAAGGCCACAAGAAACTAGATTATGATTGATAACAGGTCGCAAAAGATGTTCTCCTGCTGCTTTTTGGCACTTTTCCTGAGGGAGAACAATCGAGCGGATTGATATAGACTCTAATAGGAGTATGCCACCTCCTAGGTAGTGAATTATTGAATGCATTTGACAATTGCAAAACTGTTTTGAACCTATGCAAGTGTCCGGCTGATTCCATGCATACATATAATCTTACAGTTAAGCAGACTTGTAGTATCGAATCTGTACTCATGATGGAGTACAGTACACTCTTCCGTTCTCGTAGCCTACCTGTGGCAAATTTCCTGTACTCATACTGGTACGTGGGTCTTTGTACTCACATTACAAGTCCAAAGTATGGTAAGCCATTTTGGCTGTTAAAGTACTGTACTGCAGAGAAAGGGGGTGAGGGATGCCATGTTTTGCTTGGAAGGGCTCTATTATGTATGTATGATGCTGATAAATGTGCTAGTTAAACTCAGAGAAATCTTTAAACAGCTCGTCTTTTGAGGTAGCAATATCTGATAGATTCATTTTTTCCCCCTCCAATCTACAGATTTCTCTCTACATGGCGTTCTCAATAACTGTCTGTGTGATTTCAGGAATTGGTGTTATCCCAGTGTCAATTTCATTGGGTAAATCATACCGGCTAAAGGCTGTATTGCAGGATGATTCAGTCAGCAGCTATGATGACCCATGCAAACCATATCGTACTGGGTATTATGGGTATTCTTCATATGCTGATCCAACTCTGAATAACCTGACACAACTTAAGAGAGAGTGTATTAAAGATGTGAGTGTTATTTAAGATTTACAGTGGAGTACAACCATTAAAGGATGGCCTTAGGCCAAAAAATAGTTCTTTTATGTTGTAGAACATCAAACACTGCTGTCTAGTCCAGACTGTATTCCTATAACACTTTTAATGTTTGAGGACTGACCCTTTATATAAAAATTCAAGTGACTGGACTATGTAGCCTAATACACAGACCATTAGGTCAGTTGCTCAGGTTCAACACAAACACAATGGGAATATATAAGACTAAAGTTTAGGAAGAGTTGTACATTTACAGAACCAAATAAATGAGCAACACAAAATAATAATATTTACAAGCGTCATGTTTGTTCGAACATTTTCGAAGATATCTCATCTTCCTCCTCAGGTAGAGTAAGGCTTTAAAATTATATAGTTCCATAAGTCTGTAACCATTTCGTGATAACATAGATATGGTTAACCATGTTGATAAATGTAGCAAAGTTTAAAATACATTGAGTAGGTAGGAGGATCCATGTTGGAATAGCTGACTATTTAAAACTGGTTTCAGTTTTTTGATGTAGAGAGCTTCCTTGATTTTAATCTGAGTTGCCAGTTGCTATAACATGAAAATTGTTTATGCTGCTTTTGGTCTTACAATCTCTGCACTGGTTTATATGTTCAAAGATATATAAGACTTCTGTGGTCTCAAATGACATGTTGACAATATGTTAGAAATTTGTCAAAGGACAAAATGGTGTGGAAAGTTAATCAGGTGTGCTCTGTTGTTGTATGAAGAGAAAAGAACATTTTCTTGTCCCACTTTTGTAAATTTGTAAAAACAATGGATTGAACATATCATTTTGCGCTGCACAGTGATGTCGACGTCGTCGTTAATTAAGCCTTAAAGGATCATTACACAGATTTAGCATATTTCTTTTAAGGAGAATAGCATGAAAACAGGAAAAGCCATAGAAACATTTCCAGCATTCAAATATTTCATTTTATCTTGGATGTAACATATGAAGACTACAATTCTGCCTAAAGTTTCCTTTAAGTGGAAAATAAAATAAACGACAACTCCATCAGATTCCCCTACTGGTGGTACTTAGTAATCAATTGTCCATTTTGTTGCACAACAGTCCTGGTTTAAGTTTTACCAGTACTTACAAGGATTGAGAATTTGTTGATTGCCATTCACTTTTAAATGAATTTTCATATTTATTACAGACTTTATCAGCTGCAAGACTTCACTTAGCAATTCATTGCATCATGTTAACTTGCTTGTTAGCAGAATTTGTGGTGGCCATTATTGGAGCAAGTTCCACCTGCAGCGCCTTGGATTGCTGTAAGAGCACGCCAAGACAACACGTGGTAAGTAAATCAATTGTGTGGATGAAGAAACAAAACAAAATGATGAAGGCAAATATTAAAAATAAGTTATAAACTTGAAAGTTTGGTTGTCAAAAGTTAAAACCAACCAAAAGTTGTGTTTCCAAAATTTAAAAAGAAATCCCTCAATCAAATTAATGTACAAGCAATAAAAAGATGGCGTCTTTTAAGAACAAATTTTTACCAACGAGAAATAAAATATAACCTGTTTGTCATAATTATGGCTGCATTTATATTACAGATGAGACTCTGCACTCGGTATTTAACACTGAACATGGAGTCTGATCCTGCCTCAATCCTAATATATTGCGGGGTTTAAATCGCAGGGTCAGTGATCCGCCTTTACAGTACAAATTTAACACAGAGTGCGGGCTTCAACACCTATGGCGGGCCATCAGTCTCCAATCTTGGGGAATCGACATATATCAATTTAAATCGACATATACCAATTTAATTCGACTTATACTAGTTTCCAGCAGCTTAAATTGACTTCTACTAATTTAAATCGACATATACCAGTTTAATTCGACATACCATCGATTTAAATCGACATATACCAGTTTAATTCGACATATCATCGATTTAAATCAACATATACCAATTTAATTTGACTTATACCAGTTAAAATCGACATATACTGATTTAAATCAACATATACCAATTTTAATCGATGATATTGATCATCACCGAAATTGGGATTTGGAATATGTTAATGAGCTAAATCGATGATATGTCGATTTAAATAGGTATATGTCACTTTGAGTTGCTAAAAACTGGTATAAGTCCAAGGAAATTGACGTCTACCGATTTAATTTGACATATCATCGATTTAAACTGGTAGATGTCGATTTAAATTGACATATACCGATTTATTTTACATATCATCGATTAAATTGGTATATGTCGATTTAAATCGGTATATGTCGATTTAAACTGGTATCAGTCGAATTAAAATGGTATATGTCGATTTAAATTGACATATACCGATTTAATTTGACATATCATCGATTTAAACTGGTAGATGTCGATTTTAATTGGTATATATGTCGATTTAAATTGACATATCATCGATTTAAACTGGTATAAGTTGATTCAAATTGACATATACCGTTTTAAATTGACATATCATCGATTTAAACTGGTATATGTCGATTTAAATTGGTATATATGTCGATTTAAATTGGTATATATCGATTTAAATCGATGATATGTCGAATTAAACTGATGTATGTCGATTTAAATCGGTAGAAGTCAATTTAAGCTGCTGGAAACTGGTATAAGTCAAAGGAAATTTGGTATATGTCGATTTAAATCGGTAAAGGTCGATTCCCCACGATTTGAGACTGATGGCCCGCCATACAACACCATGCTCGTGGTCTGATGTACACGGTGCATAGAAGCTGGCTTCACATGCAGCAATGCGAATTTCCCTCTCTATCAAGGTCATTTGAAAAGAGTTATGCACATTATTGATAAAGTTTGCATTTGCTATCACAGCAGATGTCAAATCTTAGGATTCATGGACTTTCTTGACAAACAAAATTATTATTAGACAGTGTAGGGATTGTTAAATTATTAAAATTTTAAATGCCTCATTGATGGAAAGTACCTTTTTAGATTTGAAGTGAAATTCTTGCTGACAAACATGAGTATCCATTTTTTGACTTGTTTCCCAATTGTAGAGGCAATAATGATCACATTCAGTGTACCAAAACCTCTTCTGCCTGTTTTCCTTGATAATATCTAGATCAATTGTGCTTGAAAATTGTATTTAGTGCCTTTGATCCTGTCTTGCAAACTCACTACTGTTTATCTCCTTTCTTTCTCCCTCAATATGTTCATCTAGGCATTCTAAGGAATTTCTGTATTCTTTCTCTCTATTTATATAACAGATGTACTATCAAACACAGGTCCCACAGTTTCAGAGCCCTTCGCCATTCATCGTTCAGAATGGGCCCCCACCTCCCTATCCAGGCCAACTTGCACCTAACCCAGTGATACAAACAACTGGACATGCTCTGCCCACTGGTGGTCTACCCCAGCAAGTAGTAGTCCCACCTGTGTCCCAGCCACCATCTGTGTACCAACCACCACCTGTGTCCCAACCACCACCTGCTTACCAACCACCACATGCGTCCCAACCACCACCTGTGTCCCAACCACCACCCAGTGACATGTATTTGACTCCCAATGCAAGGGAAATAGCGACTGCTCCAGTACAAGCCAATGATGATTCTACTTACTTACAACCCAATGCTGGATTTGATAGAGCGATCCCTTCACCAGGGAATCAAAGTGAATATTCATATGCAGATCCCCAGTACAGACCGGCTCCTCCACCCGATGATTATAGCAACAACAGAGCTGATAATGAAGATGATAGCTATGTTACCATCAATAACTAAACATGGCCCCCTTTTACTTTTTTTTTGAATTGTTTTTAAAACTTGTTGGTGTTGTTGCCTTTTTGCATTTGGTGTCAGAAGGTAATTCATCTTATTGACCTCGTATATAATCATGAAACAGTTTAGCCGAAATTGCTAAACAAATTGCAAGTAGGCCATCTTGGGTTTTGTACTATGCAGATGCTTCATATTATCAGACTGATTGTAGTCGTGTGGTAACCTTAAAATAATTTTATAAATAATATTAAAAGACAAACAAGGCTCATCAGTCTATAGTGCCAAATGTAACTTTCGATAGATTATACTCAGGACCTATTGCTTTCAATAAATGAAACTTTGTTTATGAAATAATAGAGGAGAAACTGTATCAAACTTACAAAATTGCAAGTTTTTTATTAGTAATTATGGGTCATCTTAAAATTCATGCTGTGTTGAATTTAAAATGGCGATTACTTCATCTTTTCATTCTTCACAGGCACATTTGCAAGAAATTTAAGATTCTTCAGCTCTGAATATAAGTATTTTTGGTGTTTTAAGTTTGGTGTCAATTTCAAAGTGGAATTAAACATATAACTGATATTTATGTCAGTTTTCGTTTTTGGAAATACAAATTGAGGCGAAGGTACTACATGAAGAGAATTGGAAGAAAAAGTCTTAGAATTTTTAACCACAAAATTTGACAAGACTGTTACTAAAACCTGCAAGTGATAGGTTTACTTAATTGATATTAACAAGATTTTGTACTGTATTCTTTTAGTCAGTTGTTTTTGTACTCTATAAGATTTTATAATTTTACTTAGTCCAGAGAATATATTTTATAATAATTACTCAGCTACAGTATAAATTTGTCTTTCCTTCCTGCAGCTAGTTATGTTGTTTTAATGTTGTCTTTTCCTCCTGCAATTGCCTCTACTAAAAAGAAACTAGGAGACATACATGCTTTCGCAGCTGTTTTTAAAACAGTAAATGACAATTTGTTGTATAAACGCACAATTAGAAATGTAAGCGTTGTATTTTTACACCTTCAAAAATAGGTTAACTTGTTGATGGGAAAGTTCAGAGGTTTTATTTTTTCCTTTTTGTATGATCTTGAAAAAGTTCAGACGCAAGAGCTGAAATATAAATGTTGCATTTGATTGCTCTCGTGTAACAAGTTTTCTCGCACAAAAACAAATGAGATGAGGTAATTATGTCTAATTAATGATTCAACAAACAAAGAGTTATGTTAAAATCATTCTTAAAATTAATGCAATTTTAAGTTGTGTAATTTATACTTTGGCCGGCCATGAATCCAACCCACGATTTTCCAGAATGCATTGCTTGAATGAGTTAAGGTGTTATATTTGCACACATGTACAGTTAATATCAACAGACAACTTGATATTCTGCTGCAAAGATATATACAGAACAATTTGCAAGCATAAATAGGGAAGGAATTGATCTATTGATTGAATGAACTGAGAATTTTCTATTTCTAATGGGTATTGGGTTTTTTCTCCGAAAAATAAAACGTTAGCAAATCAAATTTTTTCATCTCCCTGGAAAGTTCACAGAGGAACCATCTGGTGTTGGACACCGTCCTGTGGTGTAAATGTAAAACATATATTTTTACTGTTGTCATTGTCTTTCATGCAACGCAGATTTTCTATTTTTCTATTTGACAGTTCTATAAGACTGTTTGTGTGTTCGGTATAAATTTATTATTGTCTAACTAAAAAAGAAAGAAATAACAAGTCGGTGGTGGTTGTTGAATTGAAGGATCGACTCGTAAAATTCTTACCTTGGAAGTGTCTGAATATCTCTAAATCATCACACGATACGTCATGGAACTCAATACGTGTTTACTCCTTTTATAATGACACATTCTTATTTCTAAAAAATAAATAATTAAACATACAATGTATTGACTTATGGTACCGACTTTCGACAAATGACAGCAGGCTTCCTCTGATTATGTCACCAGCTTGTGAACACAAAGAGTTTCTTGAAATTTTAATTAAAATGCAAGTTGATTTTTCAAAGCTACTATACATTTTGTTGTCAATGTTATTGTAAGTGTTGGAATTTAATGACCATTTTATAACATCGACGTAATAACTGTCGCAGTCAATAAAGTCCCTGTATTAATTACCATTGTATATATGTTAGCCGATCATTTTTGCTCTTAATCGTACTCATGTGGTTATAGAGTACCCGTACTTTCCGGTATTATTCGTGTACACATTCGTGGATTCATAGGGAGTGGGTGGTAGGGCTGCACACCTCTCCCACCCTTATATCACCCCCACCCCGCCCCTTTCAATCTAGTAAGTAGCACAAATTTGCGTTTTTCTGAAGGTTCTCGTCCTTAAATTATACTCGGACATTCATGATTACTAGAATAGCCAACTTGATTCCTCAGTGTCGGTAACTACTTTAACAGTGTCAGTAAAATGCAATGTTTGAATTTTGAGTACGGGTGGCCATTATCTGAACTTCAAGCATATTTGGAGGCAACATTGATGAACTTTAACAGTAACTTGAACGGTATATAAGTTATTATATGATATATGATATATAATATCGAATTATTCCAAAATGCCGTGGAACGGTCAATGAAGAAATCTATCGCAAAATAGGAGAAAGATTTAAGTAAAGCGGTGGAGTTTCAAGGCAAAAGAATCTATGATCTTGAGAGTAAACTATAGATGAGAAGAGCAAAGAATGTGACCTGTATAATGTCAATATCACCGCTCTAGAAAATGCTGTCAAGGCTAACACTATGGAAATCAATAAACTAAAACATTTTACATGAAGGAATAACTTCAGAGTTGTTGGGATCCATGTATCTGATAATGAAGATTGTGAAGGTCTGGTTAAGGAGAAAGTTTTCTCCCTTTTCGAAGACGCACCTGATCTGTCTATTGATCGATGCCATAGGGAAGGCAGAGGTTTCCACAGAAAGCACCCTTACATTCTTGTACGCTGCCTGTCTTACAAGGCGAAATACAAAAAATAAAACGAAATGACATTTAACGGAGACAAAACAAAGTGATCTTCAACGGTAAAAGAGCTTTATGACAGAGGATCAAACTCTCCTTTAACGGAGGAAAGTGGAAGTCTTAGACCAGTTCCGAGAAACCCTACAAATTTTAGTTGATGTGTTTTTCTTTTACCAGTACTCTTGGACAGATTTTCTCCGTTACAATGGAATATGGTCTAGTTACTACTTTACTTACTCTGGTGAGAATTTCTCTTTTTTCGTGTTAAATGACCTGTTAATTACTGTATTTTCTTATCTCGTAGTAAACCCTGTCTGTTTGCATTGCTTCCACCCACTATCAGTGCTCGTCTTATTCTGTCTTAGGATCTTGTTACTAACACTGCTTAGGCTACTGTGTAGTTGCAGCTACACTACATTATTGTAGCTGGTCAGTGTGATTTCTGTCTTAGGACCTATGTTGGCTGTCACTGCTTAGGCTACTGTGTATTTACAGTTACACTACATAATTGTACAAAGCAGTGTAGCTAGTCAATGTGATTTCTGTCTTAGGACCAATGTTGACTAACACTGCTTAGGCTACTGTGTAGTTACAGTTACACTACATAGTTGTATAAAGCAGTGTAGCTAGTCAATGTGATTTCTGTCTTAGGACCAATGTTGACTAACATGGTCCTAAGACCAGTGTTAGGCTACTGTGTAGTTACAGTTACACTACATAGTTGTATAAAGCAGTGTAGCTAGTCAATGTGATTTCTGTCTTAGGACCTATGTTGACTAACACTGCTTAGGGTGGCATACTCCTATTAGAGTCTATATCAATCCGCTCGATTGTTCTCCCTCAGGAAAAGTGCCAAAAAGCAGCAGGAGAACATCTTTTGCGACCTGTTATCAATC